>JAPJBO010000915.1:0-90763 GCA_030068145.1 Diplonema papillatum
TGTGTGGCCCTGCCAAAATTGTTGATAAAATCCGCAACGTAGCTGCCAGCATGCGATAGGTTCATTGCCATATCTCTCTCAAATCCGCAAAAATTACAGGACTTGCCGAATTTATCAAGAATACTCAAGAGAAGTTTTTAACTTCAAAAAATGATCGCCAAACACTTCGTGTTGTGGGTGTTCCTGTTATTATTATTGCTGGTGCACACTACAAGTGCCATGCCTACGGGAGGTGCAGCACGAGAAGGGACGCAGCATCAGAAGGCAGCCAGGGTGAGACGTCGTCAGCAGGAAACTGCAGACCCTGACCAGGCGAGAAGGAAAAAACGCCGCCTTCCAAGTGAAGAGTCGAGTAGTACAGCGTCAGACACAGAGTCAGAGTCACAGGAGGCTGAGCCTGAGGAGCGAAGGTGCCTATGCGGAGAGCTGTTAGTGGTACTCGCCCTTGAGAAATTGAAGACGCAAAGGGGACGGGACTGGAGGTTGTGGGAGTGTGATGCATGTGGCGGAGTCGATGGTGCTCGTTTTTCGTGTCCGAAAATCAAGGGTCACTGCGGCATGGACATCTGTGAAACCTGCCACAAGACAAACAACAGCTTCGCTGGGTTCGTTAACGAAGTCCGTACCAATCTGCTCGCAAAAGTTCGCAATCAGAAACGCGCCCTCGTTGCTCGCATGAGGGACCTGCAACGTCACTTGACAGAGCTTGAAGCAGCAGCCGGAAAGAGTGAGGATCAGACCCAGTCAACGGATCAAGCTTCGCATCGTCCCGAAGTACCTGAACTGGCTGAAGGTGCACAGTTGAGCGAAAACGCCGCGAGTAATGACAACACTCGAGAAAGTACTGCGGCCGCGGCGGGTTCGGCCTCTGTTGCCACCGTTGTGTCTAAGCCACTCCCTGCGATTGTAGAGTATGTGACTGAGTACTCCTCCAAAATAGCCAGCCGAGTGGGATGCGGCTATTTATGCGGGCCCGTTTGCACAAAGACCAACGGGAACAAGGTCGTAAAATGCAATATCTGCCAGAAGGAAATCGGGAAGACAAGCATTCAGCGGCATTGGGAGGGACAACACGGCCCTAAGTCTCCTCGAAGAGCGCGTGCGTCTGGTGCAGTCTCTTCCGCTGCTGTGGCTCCTTGGAACGAAATGTCGTTCACTCGTCGACTTGCACTTCTCGTCTCTGAGTATGGCCTGCCGAACTCGATCATGGATACCCCCCTGTTCCGATCGATACTGAACCCGACTGGCCTTGCCAAGCAGCGCTTCTGGACAAACGAGCTTGTCCGGGAAACCAGAGATTTTGCTGCTGAGACAGAAGAAATGTTCTTTGCGGTGAATCGGGGTGCAGACGTCTTCCTGCTCATCGATGGTGCCACTGTTCGTGGAAGAACTTTCTTGGGATTTGCTGTGAGCAACGGTGCCTCAACTTTCTTTCTTAGGAACGTTGAAATAGCATCAGCGAACGCTCAGACTATTTGTTCCGAGCTGGATCATACGATCGCACTGCTTCGCGATCGCGGAAGTCTCAATGTGTTCGCTATTGTGGCGGACAACGCATCTGCTATGTTGAGAGCAATGAAGGACCTCATCAGTGATGCAGAAGCATTCGGGGTTTCCCTGTCACCCGATTCCTTCGAGTTTGAAATTCGCGGATTGGGAATTGACTTCACTGATGAAGGGGAGGAAAGTGTCGAGAAACTGATGTTCGAGACACTCAAATATGCAAAGAATCACGGCATATTTGCTTTCCGATCATGACACCGATGTGCCTGTCACAGCATGCAACTGCATGGGTGACATTATGAAGCACCCCTTCATGTCATCAGTGAAAGATGAAGTGATTGATCTTGCAAAAAAGTTCAACACAGCTGAAGAAAAAGCCCGTATTCGACAGATGCAGTTGGATGCGGGGGAAAGCCATCCCCGCGTGGTGCGATACCCGACGTCGGTGCGATGGAGCAGCGTGTATGACACCGCGCTCAGCATCGCCACGCTTCGCGACAAAAGCATCCGATACCTGCCTGGAGTCAGTGATGCGTTCCGCCGGCAACTTTCTTTTTTTCTGAGCATACTTGCCCCATTTGCCCTGGCAACTGATCACCTGCAAAAAGAGTCGGAGGGCTTGATGAAACTGCATTCGACAATCCAAAGCATCACGGACGGGCTTGCAGTGGCACGAGTGAGGCACAGTCAGAACAAGAACGAGCTCAGTGTCGTCGAGTACGCCATTAAGAAATGGACCTGGCGCATAGAAAAGAACTTGTCGTTTCCAGCCATGCAAGTTCTGGAGTCTCTGCACCCCGACGTCGACCAGATGCTGGTCCAGAATGAGCAGAAAGCCCGACAGTGGAATATGCTGTGCCGGTTCTTGCGCCCATTCGTTAGCCGGAGACTTCGCGATCAAAGCACCCTTGAACAAACTCTTGTTCAACTGAAAGTCGTGTACAACGAGTTCAGAAACCGAGCCCGAGGCCCGAGCGGGGAAGTTATCAAACACGGGTACAAGTTTTTTTGGAGAAATCATGCCCTTGCTACAGCAGAAGAGAGTGAACTGCTAACTCTCTTCGCTTGCACTTTGGGCAAAGCGACAGCTAGCGAAGCTTCTGTAGAACGACACTTCACACTGGAAGCTGCCGTGCCCCAACCAGAAAGCCCCCGAGAGCCCAGCGAGGAAGCAGCTCATGAAAGCCTGGATGTTGAGGCCTCGCAAGCACAAGTACCAGAGATAGGAAATTTGAGTTTTCAGCCTCTCCCCCTCCAGTTCGCGGATTTTGAGGACAAAGACTCTGTTCAGTAATCTAGAATCTAGACTGCTGTAGATGGGGTCGACCTCGCCTTTCAAGGAATCTGAAGTCTCCACGTTTTCTATTCCAACATTGTCTGTGTTGGCAAACCGTTTCGTTCAACATTTTCTCTCACATGCGGTGAACCTGAATAATCATGTTGGTTTCCCCTTCGAGAACGCACAGCCTGAGCCTGTCTGCCACATTCTAGCCGCATGACATTGACACTGCTGACGTATGTCAGCATCAGTTGGCATGCACATCAGTTCGGTGCTTGCAAGCTGTGAGATGCCCCCGAAGAGGCCTTCGGCTGCGAATCGGCGAGTCATGGATTTGTACGGAAACACGACGTTTCGTATTTCGTTCGTATTTCGTAAATACGAAAAAATACGAAACGAAAAATACGAATACGAATTCGTACGAATTACCTGACCCTGAGTCAGGTATTTGGCCGGTACCACCACTTACCAACACTTGGGCAGATGCTGCAGTGTGGACTGCCGAAGCCACCGTTTAGACCAGTCACTCCCCGTCGGACGGGCCCCCCAAAAAGCCCCTCGGGCAGTGTGAGACTTAGCTAGCTATTTGGCCAGCTAGCTATTTTTAGCTATTTATAGCTAAAATAGCTAAAATAGCTGCCCAGACGACTGAAAATATGTTCACGTCTTTTTCGTCAGAAAACCTCAGGTAGGTGCCCAAAAATGCAAAAAAATTGCGACGAAACCAGATTTTCTGCCTCGTTCTCGTTTTCAGAGTCGCCCAACCCCCCCCTGGTACCCCCCCCCGCCCTCTCCGGGCCGTGTCACGGCGTGTGCAGGGTATCGATTTCCTGGCTGGTGACATTTTCCCGCTGGTCCATGTAGCAAACCTTTTTCGACGAGTTTTTGCTCGTTTTCAGCTCCGATGAAGAGATCCGTGAAAAATAGACCCGGAGACGAAAAACTATGTGCGTGGTTCGGGGCCCTTTACAAGTTGCAGGGCGCCGGGCGTGGAAGCCGCCACGTGTGGATTGAGAAGGACGGGAATCGATCCCCTGGGTGGTGGCATTTTCCCGCCGGACCACGCGGCAGGCCTTTTTCGACGAATTTTAGCTCGCGATCAGCTGCAATGAAGAGATCCGTGAAAAATAGACCCGAAAACGAAAAAGTATGCGCGTGGTTCGTGGGTCCGTGCATGATGCAGGGCACCGGGTGTGGAAACCACCAGGTGGGCATCGAGCAAGACGGGTATCGACCCCCTGGTTGGTAACTTTTTCCCGCTGGTCCATGTAGCTGACCTTTTTCGACGAATTTTTGCTCGCAATCAGCTCCGATGAAAAGAACTGTGAAAAATAGACCCGGAAACGAAAAAGTATGTGCATTGTTCGTGGGTCCGTGCAAGATGCAGGGCACCGGGCGTGGAAACCACCGGTGTGCACTGGGAAGAACGGGTTTCGATCCCCTGGTTGGCGACATTTTCCCGCTGGTCCACATAGCAGACCTTTTCCGACGAATTTTTGCTTGCGAACAGCTCCGATGAAGAGATCCGTGAAAAATAGACCCGGAGACAGAAAACTATGTGCGTGGTCAGTAGTTTTTACAATTTGCAGGGCACCGGGCGTAGAAACCACCAGCCTGATCAGGTGTGCATTGAACACGGACGGTATCGATCCCCTGGCTGGTGGCATTCTGTTGCTGGTCCGCGTAGCAGACCTTTGTCGACAAAGTTTTGCTCGCGATCAGCTTCGATGAAGAGATCCGTGAAAAATAGACCCGGGAATCAAACACTACGTGCGTGGTCCGTGGGTTCTTATAGGATGCAGAGCACCGGGCGTAGAAACCACCCGGTGTGCATTGAGCAGGACGGGTATCGATCCCCTGGTGGTGGCATTATGTTGCTGGTTCACGCAGCAGACCTTTTTCGACGACTTTTTGCTCGCGATCAGCTTCGATGAAGAGATCCGTGAAAAATAGACCAGGGACCATCCAGTATGTGCGTGGTCCGTGGGTTCTTACAAGATGCAGAGCACCGGGCTTGGAAACCACCCGGTGTGCATTGAGCAGGACGGGTATCGATCCCCTGGTGGTGGCATTATGTTACTGGTTCACGCAGCAGACCTTTTTCGACGACTTTTTGCTCGCGATGAGCTCTGATGAAGAGATCCGTGAAAAAGAGACCAGGGACCATCCAGTATGTGCGTGGTTCGGGGGTCCTTACAAGATGCAGGCACCGGGCTTGGAAACCACAGGTTTGCAGTGGGAAGGACAGGAATCGATCCCTGGCTGGTGACATTTCTTGGCTGGTCCACCGTGACTCCACGTGGCAGACGTTTTTCGAATTCCTGCTCGCGATCAGCTCCGATGCGAGAAATGGACCCGGAAATGAAAAGGATTGTTTGTGGTGCGTCGGGTTTCCCCCCAGGCACTACGATACAAGTCTACCAGCATTGTTAGCAGAGACTGCCAGAGTGCAGCAAGCCAGACCCAGGTCCAGTCCTACTGTGCAGTAGTCTACAGGGGGGAAGCCCGATGAGGGGGGGGGGGGCCAGTGATGATAAAATTCCAAATTTTTTTCAAAAAAATCAAAAAAATCAAAAAAATTCAAAAAATTCAAAAAATTCAAAGTGTCACCAATACCTCAGTGCCAAGATGATTGGCTTGAGGAATCACTGCCGTCATCGCCGCCCAAAACGTCGGTGGCTACATCATCAACTTCGATCGGTGACTGGGAACTTCCAGGACCCGGTGTCCGTCTTGCTTCCTCTGCCAGCTTCTCCTCATCCCACCAACAGTTTTCCGGAGGTGTGCGCGGGTGCAAGTTAGTGTGCACAACACACATTTGGTGCATTTTCTGAGCCAGGAGGCGGTTGCGGCGACCGTGGGAAAGCCACTGCATACTAGAGAATGCGCGTTCCACGTCCGCAGAACTCGCTGTGATGGCGGTCACCTCTGATGCAACTTTGGCAAGATTGGACGTCCTTGTTCCCGCTACGACTTTCCACCATGCTTCGGGAGACCTCGTGCAGGCAAGGAGTTCCAGTTCTTCCTTGTCATCGGCGAAGACGCCAGTACCACTCGAAAACTCCAGCAGCTCGGAAGCTGCAGCCACCCCAGCAACCGACTTGATGTAGGCCTTCGCGATCTTTCGCGTTTCAGGTTCGATGGCGTAGTCCGTGAGGATTCTGAGGGGTGACTTCTCATCTGGTGGCTGCGATGGCTTTCCAAGTGTCGACCCCATGCGCGGCGTGAGCACAGTTGCGGCACTGATCCAGCCCCCTTCGTGCTTCCGGTATTTTGCGATCCTGTCCTCGATTTTCGCCTTTACTGCCTGCATTTTCGTCCTCGTGAGTGCGGTAGGCATCGTTCCGGCACTTTCGTCACATGAGGCCTTCACAAACATGAGAGCAGGAATGATGTAGGCCGCTCGAGCGTTCGTTGACTGCAGCAAACTAACTGCCAGCCCGATAGCTTGCATGAAGGGTTGAAGTGCGACGAATTGGGTCCACATGTTGCCTTCTAGCAGGGTAGCGATACCAGGGCAGAGAAGACACGCATGCTTGTCTTCTTTCATCAAGAGAAGCGTTACGCGCTCTTCGGCGACTTGCGCCCACGTTTCTGACATGGTAGTCCAGCGGGTTACCGCAGGAAGCACAAGCTTCTTGGACCGCGTCGACTTCTCTTCGTACAGTTTCGACAGATACTCCGTGTTTCGAATGCTTGCAACAACACTTGTTACCTGAGCAGCGACAGGATGGAATTCGTTCGGTGATTCCTTTCCCTTCGACTTGCGAGTGCCAACGCAGTCGTTGGTGCAGCGAGCGACGCTGTGCGGACCACAGACGAGCGTCTTCATCTTCGGAAAGTTTACTGCAAGTTTCTTTGCTGATGCCACTGCTGTCGAATCGCCGTCCGTCACAACGCAGATTGTCTTCTTCAGCAGGTCTTCGTCGCACTGGCGGAGGTGCGAACACAATTCATCCGAAGTGTGGCTCTTGCGGGTCAGTACACCTGCGTCAATTATCAGGCTCTGCATCTTGTTGGTTCCGGCAGTTGCCGCGAGAATGGCAAAGACCTTCTCCTTCCGTGCACTCTGCCAAGCGTCGCACTGAATGATGAGTTGTTCAGCACTGCTCAGCGAAGCGATGAGTGGGTCGGCAACCTCCTTGTAGACTTCGTTTAGGACACGAGTACCGAGTGTGTGCCGGCTTGGCAAGTCAGATTTCTTCAGATTCGGCCGTATACTTTGCAGGAGCTGAAGCAATAGCGGATCTTCAACCGTGCTGAACGCGTGTCCGCTGGCGAAGACAAATCTTCCAATCGCTTTCTCGAGGTGTGTCTTTTCGCATGCTGTGACGCCGGGAAGGGCTTCTATCCTCCGCTGCTTTGGATCAACAACGCTAGCCCCTGCTGTCGATGCTGCAGCAGTCGGTAGCTTCCTCTTCTGGCCACACGTGGTGTCGCCTGCTTTGGTTCGCACCTCCGGGGTTGCTTTCGTGCACTGTGCCAGATGGGCCCGCATCCGAGTTCCGGTCACACAGAAGATGTCCTCTCTGCAGTGATGGCACTTCGCAGCGTCTTTTCCACCCTCGGAAAACGACGTGAAGTGTGCGCGACTCCAGCATTGTTGACGGCCAGGCATGTTAAGTGAGTTTGTGATGTGTGACTTATAGTGTGTTCCTGGGTGGTGGGGGCAGGGTAGATGCAGGCACAGATCCTATACCTGGCCGTTGTAGTTGGTCACTGTGGCATGCTGATTTTTTTGAATTTTTTCACCTTCAAAAAAATCAAAAAAATCAAGGTCAAAAAAATCAAAAAAATCCAAGGCCTCACAACACTGGGGGGGGGGGGGGGTAGCACGGTGTGAACCTCATGCTGATCATCTGCCTGAAAAATCCCGGTAAACTGTGGAAAACGGCACAAAATCCGAGAAAACAGTCGGAATAGTGACATTTCCGTTGAAAATGCTCAGTCAGCTATTTTAGCTATTTTAGCTATTTTCAGCTATAGCTAGCTAGCTATAGCTAGCTATCAGCTAGCTATAGCTAAGTCTCACACTGCCTCGGGCCTTCTGGGGATTCGCCACAAGAACGCACTCACCCGCCCTTTGGAAGATAGTGGAGACCATTATCAAAGACCGCCCCACGTTCCTCCATCGATGGACTCCTCAGTCCGGAGGCTTCCGGTAGGGAGAGGCACAGACAGTGTGGGCTGAGCACCAGCACCGGGCGGTGCTGGTGCTCAGCCCACACTGTCTGTGCCTCTCCCTACCCTGCGGTGCTCTCCGGTGCTGGAAAAATAATTTCGGTTTTAACACCTCAAAAAGCTCAAAAAAACGAAGAAAAAGCGTTGAAATCATCGTTTGGGCCTCGTTCTCGGGGTTTTGAGCAGAAATTTTTTGAGTTGCACCCCCCCCACGCTCCCCCATTGAGTCTGGGTCGCAGTGGGTGCTTCCCCATTACGACTGTGGGCCTGATCCTGGCTCCTGGAAGCCGGTCCACAGTACCAGACCTTTTTCGACGACTTTTTGCTCGAGATCAACTCCGATGAAGAGATCTGTGGATTGTAGACCCGGGGGCCAAAGAGTTGGTACGTGGTTCGTCGAGCCAGGGACCGGGACGTGGATCCGCGTGAAAGCGGAAATCGTGGAAGTCGAAGTTTCCATTTCAGATTTCTTGGTTCAAATGCCTGTGCACGTGAAATTATCAATTCCCGCAGGGTGCGTTTTTTGACATTTGACCCCGACGAAACAACACTGCACTGGTAGTTTTGACCGTTTTGGCGTGATCCTGTGATGCAAAGTTTTGCATTCCGCGGTGTAGTTTTCATGCCTGGTGCCCTGAACGTCGGAAAGCCTCAACGAACCACGCAAATACTGTGGGTTCCCTGGGTCCATTTTGCACAAATCTCCTCATCGGAGCTGAACGTGAGCATAAAGTCGACTGTTACACGGGCCAGCGAAAGAATGTCACAAAACAGGGGATTTAGCATTGCAAAACTGGTGGCCGCCGTAACCCGGTGCCCTTTACCTCGTACGAACCCAAGAAACGCGCTCATACTTTTTGGTCGCCGGATCCATTTCTCACGGCTCTCTTCATCGGAGCTGCTCGAGCAAAAACTCGTTGAAAAAGGTCTGCTACGGGGTGGTTAAAGTCAAAGACCAGACCCAGCACCGGAGAGCACCGGAGAGCACCGGCCGGTGCTCACCGGTGCCAGCACCGGTGCTGTGGTGCCAGCCCCCACACTGTGACAGAGAAGCAGCTCTGCACCGTGACGGCGGCAATCAACCGGAAAAAAGGCCGATTCACATGCTGCTCGCCTTCGACCTGGCGCGCGCTTTCGACGGGCAGCACGCTCCCGGCAGGCGGGACTCCCGGGAAGAGCACGCCGCTCAGCACGAATCAACCCCGACTACTTTACGCGTATTCCCCGGGTGAGAATGCCCAAACTTGACACATTGCAATTCAAGTCACTTTGGCCCTTTGGAAAGTTTGGGGTCTTATAATCTTAGAATTTGAGTGGCGTCGGTTCAAACCCGCCTCTCTGGTCTTTGGTATTTGTTGCGACTGTGTGAGAATGGTAGCATTTGTTGCGACTGTGTGAGAATGGTAACATTTGTCGGAGCTTGTGTGAGAATGGTAAAATTTGTTGCGACCGTGTGAGAATGGTAAGGTTTGTTGAAACTTGTGTGAGAACGGTAAAAATTTGTTTTTTGTGTGAGAATGGTATTTGCCCCACGGTGGGCTAATTCCCATTATAGCACATTTTCTTGAGTCAATACCCAAGATAGTACGGTTTTTCTTAGAGTTGATCAAGATCGTACATGTTTCCTTAGAGTTGATCAAGATAGTACATGTTTCCTTAGAGTTACCCATTATAGTACATCCCAAGATAGTACGGTTTTTCTTAGAGTTGATCAAGATAGTACATGTTTCCTTAGAGTTGATCAAGATAGTACATGTTTCCTTAGAGTTGTCCATGATAGTGAAAAGCAGCCGTCTGGAAATGATTTTCGAGGTCTTTTTGGGAAATTTTTTGGTTTTCGAGTAGTTCTGGGATGCGCGATTATGGGCAAGCTGCCAGCTAGCCCAGCGATCAAAATCTGACCCCCTCCTGGATGCAGAGAGAAAAAAAAACCGATCTCCAGGACCCCATTTTTTCGGGTGCCGACCTCCATTTCCGGGGCTGGTGCCCATTACAGCACGGTTTTGTTAGATTTGCCCATTACAGCACGGTCTTCCTTAGATTTGCCCATTCGGTGTTTTCGAGTGCCCATTACGGGGCAAATGCCATTCTCACACAAAAAAACAAATTTTTATTGGGAAAAATAAATTCCCTCTGGTGGAAATGGCTTGCGGAGGACTACGCGTAAAGTAGTCGGGGTTGATTCGTGCTGAGCGGCGTGCTCTTCCCGGGAGTCCCGCCTGCCGGGAGCGTGCTGCCCGTCGAAAGCGCGCGCCAGGTCGAAGGCGAGCAGCATGTTAACAACCGGAAAAAAAGGCCTTTTTTCCGGTTGATTGCCGCCGTCACGGTGTAGAGCTGCTTCTCTGTGCCTCTCCCTACCGGAAGCCTCCGGACTGAGGAGTCCATCGATGGAGGAACGTGGGGCGGTCTTTGATAATCTATCTTCCAAAGGGCGGGTGAGTGCGTTCTTGTGGCGAATCCCCAGGAGGCCCCGAGGGGCTTTTTGGGGGGCCCGTCCGACGGGGAGTGACTGGTCTAAACGGTGGCTTCGGCAGTCCACAATGCAGCATCTGCCCAAGTGTTGGTAAGTGGTGGTACCGGCCAAATACCTGACTCAGCCCGGGGCTCTGGAGTGCAATGAGAGCTCCAGCCGGGGCTCCGGGCCCACACTGTCTCGAGCGCTCTTCGCTCTGCGGTTGGGGTCCTGATTGGCTTCGCTTCATGAAACCGTCGTGACTCTGGCGCCCCAGGCTTCCCTGCTGCATCACCCTCGCCGCCTGCGTGGTTGCAGCCTCACCGACCCTCGGTAGGCTGCAGCGGGCCCGGCAGTGAGGCCTCAGTGCACAGGGCAAAGCAGGTGCCAGGAAAAACCAAAATATGCCCAGAAAACTTCGAAACTGAAGAAATTGGGGCGAAAAGTATCCTGAATGGGCTGGGAACCCCCCCCCCAAAAAAAAGAGCTACAAAAGGCTACAAAAAGCTACGCTGTAGCTAGCTGTAGCTTTTTGTAGCTAAACCTCACACTGCCCTGTAGCTTTCTAATCATTTTGTGTGTACACGCGACTGTGTGAGAATGGTAGCATTTGTTGCGACTGTGTGAGAATGGTAGCATTTTGTTGCGACTGTGTGAGAATGGTAAGAAATTGTTTGGACTATGTGAGAATGGTAGCATTTGTTGCGACTGTGTGAGAATGGTAGCATTTGTTGCGACTGTGTGAGAATGGTAGCATTTGTTGCGACTGTGTGAGAATGGTAGCATTTCTTGCAACCGTGTGAGAATGGTAAGGGGGAGAGGATTTTTACTATAGCGGACTTTTTTCCCACGAAAATGGGGGGGGGAGGGACCTACCCACCCCAGGCCCTAAAAACGTCTCTATACGCTGGTTGACAGCTGCACCATCAACACAGCGTGTCCGACTCGTCGATACCGGCTCCTGATGACTCGCGGCGGCACCTGCCGAGCTGCCACGACTTGATCGACGCACTTTCCAAAAAATTCCAAATCCTCGAAATTTTGGCTATCATGCAGGGTCAAAACCTTGTGTCTTTTTGGAAATGGCCAAAAAAAAAGTTTCAGGAAAAAAATGGGTTTTTTGAATTTTAAAAGTTTGGAACAAACTCTGCAGTATTTTTTGAGGAAGTTGAGCAAAATTTTTTTTTTCTAAAATATTTTTTAGGGCTCCATCGGCCCCGCGGGAGCGTTTTAAAAAGACACACGGTTTTGACCCTGCATGCTATTTGTACTTATCCATTTCCCAAAGAATTCCCGAGTCCAAAAACTGTTTTCCAGGCAAGTCCCCTGGGAAACCGACTTAGAGATTTTCGGACAACTTGCACCAAGAGAATCTTGGTGCAAGTTCCGAGCTGGCCGACGGTAGTGGACGGAGTTTCCGAGCTACCGGACGGTGGCGGACGGAGTATCCGAGCGAGCGGACGGTGGCGGACGGAGTATCCGAGCTAGCGGACGGTAGCGGACGGAGTTTCCGAGCTAGCGGACGGTGGCGGACGGAGTATCCGAGCGAGCGGACGGTAGCGGACGGAGTATCCGAGCGAGCGGACGGTAGCGGACGGAGTATCCGAGCTAGCGGACGGTAGCGGACGGAGTATCCGAGCGAGCGGACGGTAGCGGACGGAGTATCCGAGCTAGCGGACGGTAGCGGACGGAGTATCCGAGCTAGCGGACGGTAGCGGACGGAGTATCCGAGCTAGCGGACGGTAGCGGACGGAGTATCCGAGCTAGCGGACGGTAGCGGACGGAGTTTCTTCCGGAGGTGTCTTCCCCGGTAGTTTTTACTTCTCTTTGAAGTTCCTGAGAAGAGTCACAAACTCCCTCAACAGGGGAGAGAGGCTCAATTCAGATGTGCTGTCCGTGCCTCCCTCAGTGCGCGCGTCCCTGCGCGATTGGATTGACTCGGTGTTGAAGCCGAGGGAGATTCCAAAGCGGACAGGTCCTCCTTCGCTCACAGTGTTTGTTGATGCGAGTAAAAAGGGGTGGGGTGGCGTGCTCGTGAACTCAGGGACCGGGGAGATGAGCATCCTAGGTGCTTCCTGGTCTGAATCTGAGTCCATGCTGCACATCAACGAGCTCGAGGCGAAAGCTTTCGAGCTGGTCGTGCACTCAGTTCCCGACTCCGTGGGAGGCGGCCGGGTCGACGTGGTTGTAGACAATACCACAGTTAAGGGGGTGGCCCGCAAGGGTGCATGCCTCAAAAGCATCGTTTTGAACAATGCCGTTGTCAGTGCTCTCGAGCATCTTCGCGGACTCGGATGTGCCGTTTCGGTACGCTGGGTTCGTAGCGCTGGGAATCCGGCAGATCTCCCATCGCGGGTGCCTTTATCTGTATTTACACCACAGTCCGTGGCTGACATTACACGCGCGGTGAGGCAGTTTTTCACTGGCGGTGTGGTGGTAGGAAAGTGACTTCACCGGGTTGTTTCTCCAACCTTGGTGAGACCTTTTCTTCCATCTCGCAAGTTACCATGTATTCAGTGGATTCGCGAACGACCATTGAACGAGTTTCCCTTCCTTTCATGCGTGCTACGTGAGCAACGATCCCACAGCAAATTCTTGCAGCACCCCACTGAGGGAATTTGTGTACAGAGGAGGTGCGGAAGTGCACGTACGAACAACACAGGTAGTGGGTTGTTTCTCCTAGCTATCCGTTGGATTTTTTCCCACCCTCCCTTTCCCCCAAAGTGACTTCACCGGGTTGTTTCTCCAACCTTGGTGAGACCTTTTCTTCCATCTCGCAAGTTACCATGTATTCAGTGGATTCGCGAACGACCATTGATCGAGTTTCCCTTCCTTTCATGCGTGCTACGTGAGCAACGATCCCACAGCAAATTCCGCTAGCTCGGATACTCCGTCCGCTACCGTCCGCTAGCTCGGAAACTCCGTCCGCTACCGTCCGCTAGCTCGGATACTCCGTCCGCTACCGTCCGCTAGCTCGGATACTCCGTCCGCTACCGTCCGCTAGCTCGGATACTCCGTCCGCTACCGTCCGCTAGCTCGGATACTCCGTCCGCTACCGTCCGCTAGCTCGGATACTCCGTCCGCTACCGTCCGCTAGCTCGGATACTCCGTCCGCTACCGTCCGCTAGCTCGGATACTCCGTCCGCTACCGTCCGCTAGCTCGGATACTCCGTCCGCTACCGTCCGCTCGCTCGGATACTCCGTCCGCTACCGTCCGCTAGCTCGGATACTCCGTCCGCTACCGTCCGCTAGCTCGGATACTCCGTCCGCTACCGTCCGCTCGCTCGGAAACTCCGTCCGCTACCGTCCGCTAGCTCGGATACTCCGTCCGCTACCGTCCGCTCGCTCGGATACTCCGTCCGCTACCGTCCGCTAGCTCGGATACTCCGTCCGCTACCGTCCGCTCGCTCGGATACTCCGTCCGCTACCGTCCGCTAGCTCGGATACTCCGTCCGCTACCGTCCGCTAGCTCGGATACTCCGTCCGCTACCGTCCGCTAGCTCGGATACTCCGTCCGCTACCGTCCGCTCGCTCGGATACTCCGTCCGCTACCGTCCGCTAGCTCGGATACTCCGTCCGCTACCGTCCGCTAGCTCGGATACTCCGTCCGCTACCGTCCGCTAGCTCGGATACTCCGTCCGCTACCGTCCGCTCGCTCGGATACTCCGTCCGCCACCGTCCGCTCGCTCGGATACTCCGTCCGCTACCGTCCGCTAGCTCGGATACTCCGTCCGCCACCGTCCGCTCGCTCGGATACTCCGTCCGCTACCGTCCGCTAGCTCGGATATCTCAGTTTCACTGTGGGAATCGGACATCAAACCCAGAGCAGGACAACACAGTCAGTCTACCAGGAGGAGGGGGGTGTGTGCTACTCAAGAACCAAAAAGGGGTTCAAGGGCGGCGCCGGTAAGGGACGGAAAGGATACGGCGACACACGGGGAAACGCGGAGGCCGGGGAGAATTGACTGGCCTTCCCCCCGGTAGCCAGCACCGCGTCAGTAACCTTCCGTCCTGTAGCCAACACCGCGTCACCCATGCTTTCCCCAATAGTCAAGCCAGTCACCTTCCGCCCAGCAACGGGCACCGCACCACCGGCCAACAACGCGCCAATTGCTTCCCCAAGACCCAAGTTCGCATGGTTTCAGAGGAAGGTACCACGCCAACTCCCGCAGCCTTCGCCAGTTCCCAAAACACCAATTCCCGTTCTGTACAAAGGAATCGCAACGCCTGCCGTCGAATCCGAAGGTCTTTCGCTAATCGGCAGAGCCGTGCTACAACACGTGAGCCAGAGGGCGATAGGCGGTGGCGCTACGAACCGTACGGGGGAGATGTCAACGTCGGCGGCAACCGCACAACACCTTCTTCAGGTGCTCGTAAGTCGCATGTGGGCGTCGTCAACATCGCAGCAGCGGCAGCTCCTTTGGGCGCGCCTAGCCCGATGGGCGCACAGCAACTGCCTGCCGATCAATCCGGACACGGCCTGCCTATTCGTCCTGGCCACAGGGGTGTCCCCCCAAGCCCAGCTGGCTTACACGAAGGCGCTGAGCGGAGCATTTCGCCACATCGGCATCACCAACGTTCCATTACTCAGCCTTGCTTCCGCCCTCCGAGCGACCGGGGCCGCTATCCCCGTGAACCAAGCACCGCCGGTGCCGAAGGAGTGACTTACCCTCGCGAATTTCACCATCACTCCTTTCGTCCGACGCGACCTTGCGACAAGCAGAACTCGCGGTGAGGAGCTTTTTCCTCAACGCATCACTGGCGTAGGGCGGCGGGTGACCTCGACCTTTTAGGCCGAGGTAAAATACCCCAACGCTCCTGCAAGTCTTCCCTCGTTCCCTCTATCTTTCTCTTTCTATTCCAAACTATCTGACATGAAGCCCATTGTTCTCCATTGTTTCCCCCTTTTTTATCCCTGCTCGTAGCTGCTGATGAAAGATTCTCTCAGTTTCACTGTGGGAATCGGACATCAAACCCAGAGCAGGACAACACAGTCAGTCTACCAGGAGGAGGGGGGTGTGTGCTACTCAAGAACCAAAACGCCCACCCTCCCATCCCCCTGTGACCTCGACCTTTTAGGCCGAGGTAAAATACCCCAACGCTCCTGCAAGTCTTCCCTCGTTCCCTCTATCTTTCTCTTTCTATTCCAAACTATCTGACATGAAGCCCATTGTTCTCCATTGTTTCCCCCTTTTTTATCCCTGCTCGTAGCTGCTGATGAAAGATTCCTCCGTCCGCTACCGTCCGCTCGCTCGGATACTCCGTCCGCTACCGTCCGCTAGCTCGGATACTCCGTCCGCTACTATGGTTTACCGTGGGAATTGGAGCAAAGCGCATGGCAGGAGGAGCACCTACCCAAACCAACACCAGAAGAGTTTGGGAGGAGGCACTAGTCACTCTGGCAGCAACAAAAGCCCAAACCCAGCAGGAGCAAAGAATGTCAGTCTCACCTTCCTCTTTCTTTTTTCGGTTTTCGGACCGCTTTTTTCGGTAAAGCACAACCTCTTTTTTCGGTCAAGCACGCGGCCGGGCAGGTGGCGTGACGTCGTCCCGGCGGCGATCATAGCTTGCCTCATGGTCGGTGTTCCCCTTCGTTTGTTATGTGAGTATCCTGACTGGTGACCTTTTACCGTTCTCTTTCAACTGGAGTGGCCACGGCGGAACCCGTCAAGTGGGAGAACCCACCAACAGACGAACGCAGGAAGGAGCTCAGGCCGAAGTTTGTAGAGCATCTGTGTGTGAAAGCGGAAAGTAGGTGCGAGAACAGGCAAACCTTGTGCGCTAGCTTCGTTCAACCGTGAATCAAGAAGCAGGGCCTACCCCACATTCTCACTGTCATTTGAGAGAGAGAGAGCGCTGCCAGAGGAACGCCAGCCGAACAACGGCTGCAGACCCCGCCTCAGAACGAGTGCGATGATGCCAGAAGAAGCCAGCAACAATTCCCGTCCGCTCGCTCGGATACTCCGTCCGCTACCGTCCGCTAGCTCGGATACTCCGTCCGCTACCGTCCGCTAGCTCGGATACTCCGTCCGCTACCGTCCGCTCGCTCGGAAACTCCGTCCGCCACCGTCCGCTAGCTCGGATACTCCGTCCGCCACCGTCCGCTCGCTCGGATACTCCGTCCGCTACCGTCCGCTAGCTCGGATACTCCGGAATTTGCTGTGGGATCGTTGCTCACGTAGCACGCATGAAAGGAAGGGGAATCTTTCATCAGCAGCTACGAGCAGGGATAAAAAAGGGGGAAACAATGGAGAACAATGGGCTTCATGTCAGATAGTTTGGAATAGAAAGAGAAAGATAGAGGGAACGAGGGAAGACTTGCAGGAGCGTTGAGGTATTTTACCTCGGCCTAAAAGGTCGAGGTCACAGGGGGATGGGAGGGTGGGCGTTTTGGTTCTTGAGTAGCACACACCCCCCTCCTCCTGGTAGACTGACTGTGTTGTCCTGCTCTGGGTTTGATGTCCGATTCCCACAGTGAAACTGAGAAAACTCGTTCAATGGTCGTTCGCGAATCCACTGCATACATGGTAACTTGCGAGATGGAAGAAAAGGTCTCACCAAGGTTGGAGAAACAACCCGGTGAAGTCACTTTGGGGGAAAGGGAGGGTGGGAAAAAATCCAACGGATAGCTAGGAGAAACAACCCACTACCTGTGTTGTTCGTACGTGCACTTCCGCACCTCCTCTGTACACAAATTCCCTCAGTGGGGTGCTGCAAGAATTTGCTGTGGGATCGTTGCTCACGTAGCACGCATGAAAGGAAGGGAAACTCGTTCAATGGTCGTTCGCGAATCCACTGAATACATGGTAACTTGCGAGATGGAAGAAAAGGTCTCACCAAGGTTGGAGAAACAACCCGGTGAAGTCACTTTCCTACCACCACACCGCCAGTGAAAAACTGCCTCACCGCGCGTGTAATGTCAGCCACGGACTGTGGTGTAAATACAGATAAAGGCACCCGCGATGGGAGATCTGCCGGATTCCCAGCGCTACGAACCCAGCGTACCGAAACGGCACATCCGAGTCCGCGAAGATGCTCGAGAGCACTGACAACGGCATTGTTCAAAACGATGCTTTTGAGGCATGCACCCTTGCGGGCCACCCCCTTAACTGTGGTATTGTCTACAACCACGTCGACCCGGCCGCCTCCCACGGAGTCGGGAACTGAGTGCACGACCAGCTCGAAAGCTTTCGCCTCGAGCTCGTTGATGTGCAGCATGGACTCAGATTCAGACCAGGAAGCACCTAGGATGCTCATCTCCCCGGTCCCTGAGTTCACGAGCACGCCACCCCACCCCTTTTTACTCGCATCAACAAACACTGTGAGCGAAGGAGGACCTGTCCGCTTTGGAATCTCCCTCGGCTTCAACACCGAGTCAATCCAATCGCGCAGGGACGCGCGCACTGAGGGAGGCACGGACAGCACATCTGAATTGAGCCTCTCTCCCCTGTTGAGGGAGTTTGTGACTCTTCTCAGGAATTTCAAAGAGAAGTAAAAACTACCGGGGAAGACACCTGCCACCGCTGAAGCGTGCAACAGGCGTCCACCGAGAGTCTCCAGCTCACCAGCCCGCATTGTCGCTGTCTGCGACAAAGAATATCGGGAGGCAATGAGGCGACGTCTTTGTTTTCGACTAACAACAACCCGATGGGCCCTGTGGTCCCAGTCAACCCCAATGAACTCGTAAGAGGACGAGGCAGAGCGAGAGTCGGATTCCTTCCATGTCAGACTACAAGCCTCAGCCGTTTGGTCCAATCGTGCTGTGGCCGCTCGGACCTGCCGCTGCGAGCCAGTGTAACGGATGTTGTCGATCCAAACATCCACTGTCACGGCGGTTTCGGCGAAGCACGGTTGAACGTATTCGGGGTGACCAGCCGCCGTCGCGGCCAGGGTGTGCATTATTTCTGGGGCACAAGAATGCCCCATGGGGAGCCTGGTTAACTCCCACCACGAGCCGTCGCTGGCGCAAAAACGGAACAAATGTCTGGCATACTCCGGCACCTCAATGGCAAAGAAGCCAGTTCTGAAGTCGCGGGTAGACCCGCAGTCCTGATGTATTGCCGGAAGGTACGCCGAGATATGTCCGAGCGGGACTTTGGCCTCGTAGCCAGAATCCTCGGCAACACGGTTGGCATCAAGCGCCCAGAGGATGAAGCGTTGTCGGAGTCCGTCATCCTTCTCCTCTACAACAGTAAACGGGACACAAACAAAAGGGCCAGGACCGCCGGCCGACCGCGCGACTCCACATTGCACGAGCTTTTCCGCGTGAGCTACCGAAAACGATGAAGGCGAGCCAAAAGATCGAGGCGACGACTGATCGGGGTTGAACGTTAAGTTCCAAACTTGGTCAAAGCGTTCGCGCGTGTCATCGTGCATCCGATCCCGAAGCTTTTCGACTTGCATCGGTCCCACCGGCGCGACGTGCAACGGAGAAGCCCGCTCACGCTCGGTTCTGGGGAGCCGGGTCGTACCCCCCCGCCGCAGCACCGAGTGCCTCATCGAGGGGTCACTCCTGGTGAACGCTTCTACAACAGATTCGAGATTCGCCCCGTCTCGAGGGCACGGGCCATGGCGATATGGTTCCCCCCGTACCGGATTGTTACATCCGACAGCGCTGTGCCGCTTCTTTCTTCGTGCTTCGATATTCGGTCGACGAGATAAGGCGGAACGGGGTCGGCCAGGCCACTGACCATTCTGTCCAGAATGTGCGTGACCGCCCCGCGTTTGATGGAGTGGGCGGTGAATCCTGTCATCGTTGGAGTGTTGCCCCACATCCTGTCCAAGGCAGATGTTGTCACTTTCGTCAACGGGTTGAATGGGGCAAGGTTCCGAAAGAGTGCCGCGATCTCGTCTGTGAGGGAGCCGAGAAGAACCACGTACCTCGATGCTCGGAACGGGTTTTTCTTCCTGCCCTTTGGCGTCTGAAACCAGTCGATGATTATCTCCTGTGTTTCCACCAACAAGAACTGCTCCGACGAAAGGCTCGCCGCCTCGGCCCACCGAGCCGCCGACTTCCATGCTACCAGAAGGGCCAAACGCATTTCTGGGGTTTGTCGTGAAGCCCACGTCAACAGCCTCTCTCTGTCCATCGGGAGCGCCTGGTTTTCCGGAACTGACGCCCCCGCCCCACGTAGTGCAGCAGCCATCGTCCGGAGCGGCTGGTTGGTCAGGCCCATCGCCCCGAACGAAGCGGACAGGGCCTTCGAGTAACCCAGAAGACCCTGTGGTCGAACTCCCGTCGCTGCCACGAAGAGGCAAGCCGAATCGGCATTCATCGGGAGCCCTCTGGCAGACGTCCAAGTTTGCAACCGGCGCCAGAGGTTTCGTCGCTCTTTCAGCGTCGAGTGCGCCCACATCTTCTCCACATGGCCTACAAGCCGAGAACATGCCTCCGCCACCGTGATTGAAGCCTCCTGTGTCGTACCAGTACGGCGTGTGCCTCCAAGCGCCTCCTTCGCCACCAGCTGATATACCGCCTGCCCAATTTGGGTGTTGGGAAGTTCCGTCGGAGTCGAAATGGGAAGGGTCCCCGAGAGCCTGTGACGGAATGGGGAAGCGACTAGCTGAGGTCGAGATTGCATTTGGAACAATGGGGGAGAACGCCGCGGTACCGCAACTCTTGGAGTGAACTGCATGAAGATCGGGGGAGCTGTTGACGATGGGTGGGGAGGATTTGCTACTGGCACAATTACGAAAGGCCGGGGGTCGGCCAGTCATTTGCCCCCGGCCTTTGCGTTTCCCGTCCGCGGCTTGAACGACATCTTCTTGCCACCGCTCTTCTCCTTCTTCGCGTCCAACACCGCTTCGGCCTTGTCCAGTGGGTCGGTCGCCTGGGCCCCGATCTGGCGCATGATGTCACGCCGGCTGTGGCCCTTCTCGACATACAGCCGCTGCATCCGCACGGCTGTGAGGAGATCGTTCCCAAGCCGTAGCTGATCGGGGCACTCCATCCAGCCGGCGGTGACGGAGACAGACATGATCCAACTTCTTAACATGTTGAAATTGGTCTCGAGTAACTCCCCACCGGCTAGGTGCGTTCGGCCGCACACATACGCGATCTCGAGGTCACGTACAAGCCCATCAGGATCGGAGGAGATCAAGTCAGCTAGCGCCTGAACCTCTTTTACCTCCTTCGGAAAAACCCGTGGAGTCACGACATCCGGTTGCTCGCCCGAAACCGGGGCACCACCAGTCGCTTTCGAGCCCTTAAGACCCTGAACATCCGTCTGAAGTTTCTGAAGCAGCAGAACCATCTGGGCTTGCTGTTGCTGCTGCAGCTGCAATTGCTGTTGCTGTTGCTCAAACAGACTTCGCCACTGGGAGTCGACCGGCACCGCGTCGGCGGACGAAGAGGAAGACGGGACATGAACCGGCAACGGATGTGAAAACGACGGGGGGTGAACCGGAACTGGCGGCCGAACATAGTTCGTGAAGCCGTGTTTCAGCATCGCCTGCTGCAACAGATCAGGCTTTTCCTTCTCCCCGTTAATCAACAACAGCAGCAGCTTACCCATGTCTAGGGGAGCCAATGCCGGATGCGGCGCCTTCAGAAATTCCACGGCGACACGGCGCACCCCTTCGACTGTCCCTTCATGACATGCACCAAAGTTTTGCGTGCACCACCTCGTCATCTCGTCGGTTCGTCCACACAACTTCGCGCCAGCTTCTTTGCCAACTACCTCAAACCACGCATCCCGCAAAGCTGCAGGAAATCGCTGCTCAAATTTCTCCTGGTCGGGCAAAGGAGACGACATGGCAATTTCTTAAATTAAAAATCCAACGGATAGCTAGGAGAAACAACCCACTACCTGTGTTGTTCGTACGTGCACTTCCGCACCTCCTCTGTACACAAATTCCCTCAGTGGGGTGCTGCAAGACGGTAGCGGACGGAGTATCCGAGCGAGCGGACGGTAGCGGACGGAGTGTCCGAGCTAGCGGACGGTAGCGGACGGAGTATCCGAGCTAGCGGACGGTAGCGGACGGAGTATCCGAGCGAGCGGACGGTAGCGGACGGAGTGTCCGAGCTAGCGGACGGTAGCGGACGGAGTATCCGAGCGAGCGGACGGTGGCGGACGGAGTATCCGAGCTAGCGGACGGTGGCGGACGGAGTATCCGAGCTAGCGGACGGTAGCGGACGGAGTATCCGAGCTAGCGGACGGTAGCGGACGGAGTATCCGAGCTAGCGGACGGTAGCGGACGGAGTATCCGAGCTAGCGGACGGTAGCGGACGGAGTATCCGAGCTAGCGGACGGTAGCGGACGGAGTATCCGAGCTAGCGGACGGTAGCGGACGGAGTATCCGAGCTAGCGGACGGTAGCGGACGGAGTATCCGAGCGAGCGGACGGTAGCGGACGGAGTATCCGAGCTAGCGGACGGTAGCGGACGGAGTATCCGAGCTAGCGGACGG
The DNA here is from genome assembly GCA_030068145.1 of Diplonema papillatum. Lineage (NCBI taxonomy): Eukaryota > Euglenozoa > Diplonemea > Diplonemida > Diplonemidae > Diplonema > Diplonema papillatum. The sequence continues at coordinate 21,823 of JAPJBO010000915.1, forward strand.
TAGCGGACGGAGTATCCGAGCTAGCGGACGGTAGCGGACGGAGTATCCGAGCTAGCGGACGGTAGCGGACGGAGTATCCGAGCTAGCGGACGGTAGCGGACGGAGTATCCGAGCTAGCGGACGGTAGCGGACGTTTTACTCTAACTAGTCTTTTTGATGTTCAAGTTTCTAAGACGAAGTGTAATGTTCTCCATTCTCCTCTTGCTTGTCATTGCGGAAGGAAGACTCCTTAAGACGCCGATAGCACGGGAACTGCTGAGGCCTGCCGGTCACTACCTGGGTGAGGACTGCAGTCACCCGCCTCCGACACGGAAACTCGTTCCCTTGTTTTGAGGTGCTAATTGCATGTTGTTGTTTATGTTAGTGATCTCGCACGAGAGGACTGTACCAGGGTCTCTGTCTGTACTGTCAAGCCAAGTAGGAAAGTGTGTGATGATAGTTGTCTGTGAGCCACTGAAACCCTTATTTGCGAAAGGCTGAGAGAAGATATTTTTGGGAGGCGGAGGAAGTAAGGAAACGTTTGAAGCATGCCGAAAAGGAAGGTTGAAGAGGAGTCAGGCAAGGACACGTTGAGGAGCGTACTGGAAGAAGGCGACTACGAGCCAGCATGTCACGTTGAGCTCGGTGTTTTTTTTGAGAGGCTGAAAGGAGAATACGCCAAGGTCACGGGAACGCACTTGCAGAAGGTGATGGTTGGAAAGTGGTCTGCCGCTGGAGAGCTTAGTCCGTACCTAGTGCGCCACGACAAGGGCGGTAAGAAGAATGTACCGTTATACTGTCTGAACCCGCCTGGGAATGGAAGTCGATGCATGAGCGGCGAGTGTCCAGCAGCCTGCGAGGTTGTTGAAGGCTCGTCCGGACTTTCTCGAGGGATTCCCGACATTTCCCACGCATCACTTGAAAGAGATCAGCCCGGTGCCGGAGTCGGCGTTATAGCGCATGTGCAGGAGCAGCAGCTGCAAGAACGGATTCGAGCTGTCGTTGCAAGGGAAGCAGCGGTGGCCAAACGGGAGGCGAATGTGGCTGAAAGAGAACTGCGCATGGATGCGGCGACCGCTTGCCCACGAATCGGAAATTGCGAGAATGGACAAGATAGCGCTAGTGCTCTGCGGCAGGAGGTAGCACTCCTTCGAGCGCAGCTGCTCCTAGTCGCGACAATTGCCAGCACAACCCCGTCAACAACCGAAGCAGCGCCCACACACGAGCAATCAGCCGCACCTCCAGGTTTCTGTCCTGCAAACCCGTCGACCACCGGAGCAGCGCCCATACAGGAGCAATCAGCTGCAACCCGTCCTGCAAACCCAGACGCACTCGTGCAGCCAGCCCCAAACGCCTCAGCGGCCCAAACATCATCCACAAGCCCACCGGTCACAACCACCCCAAAACGCCGCCGACAGATCGCAAACCTCACGCCCATTTCTGAGCAATTAGCTGCAACCCCAGATTGCTGTCCGGAAGGTCCAGCCGCAAGCGCCCAGAAATCACCCACAAGCCCACCGGCCACAACCTCCGCAAAACGCCGACAGATCGCAAACCTGTCGACCACGGAATCAGCGCCCATTTTTGCACCACCAGCTGCAACTCCAGATTTCCGTCATGCAAACCCAGACGTCATGCATCCGGAACCAGCCGCCCAAACAGTACCCTCAAGCCCGCCACCCCCCAGATCCTCAGTTCGACGTGGACAATTCGCAAACCCGTCGATCACCGAAGTAGCGGCCAGAAATGAGCAATCAGCGGCAACTCGTCCTGACGTACCCAAGCACCCGGAAGGCCCAGCCGCAAACCCCTCAGCCGCCCAAACATCACCCGCAAACCCACCAGTTTCCGCGTTGGTCGTATGCGATAGCCTCTTGCAGTGGCACAACAACTGCACGGCAAGGCTCCTGGAGCTCATGGAGGATATGTTCCCTGAACTTAAGGTTGTGCTCAGCGGAGAGAGCCAGCAGGTTGAATCAGAGTGCGGATTCATTGCCGCAGCACGGGCGAGAAAGGGGTCTGTAGAAACCCCCACCGAATGCGAGGTGAAGCAGGTGGCCAAAGAAGTTGGCGCCAATTCGTGGTGTGATCCGGTGTCGTCGTTTGCCTTGGAGAAGTGGTGCCGTGACAACGGTGTGGGGTACATTCCTTCGGCATCAGTGCTGAAGAAGCAGCTCTCCGGGGAAAAGCAGCCTCTTTCTCCCAGCAATGTGCTCTACCTGCGTGGCCCGGGAGACGTCGGGCATTATGTCGCCGTCTTTTGGACAGCTGCAAGCCAAGTATTGGAGAAGAGGGTGTCCGTATCTACGGCTGTGGCCGGCGCCCAGTTCTGGGATGACGGTGTGATCGAGATGGTAAGCCTCGAAGGCAACGAGCCCCCTGGGACTACCGGTCCATCAAGCATCCCCAGTCTTGACGATGACGAGCCTCCTGCAATCCACCAAGCAGGCACCAGGATTCATGACAACGAACCCCTTGTTGCATCCTCAGAGACTACCCATCAAGCAGGCAACTCCAGCCTTGAAGACAACGAGCCCCCTGCTGCATCCTTAGGGACTACCCATCAAGCAGGCAACTCCAGCCTTGACAACGAGCCCCCTGCTGCATCGTCAGGGACTATCCATCAAGCAGACAACTCCAGTCCCGGCGACAACGAGCTCCCGGCATCCTCAGGGACTACCCTTCAAGCTGACAGATCCTCCGTAAACGAGCTGTGGAACAGAATCCAGAGTTTTGGTATGGTTCTGGGGCTCTCGGTACGAGAGAAACTGGCTCGGTTTCGGAGATGGAAGGTCCTGGAGGTAGATGCTATGGAAAGCGAACTTCGCCAGCTCGAGGAAGAGGCGCACGAAGAAGCGCAGGAGCAGCAGCTGCAGAGAAATGCAGCTAAGACAGAAAGGGCTCGCAGGCGCGACGCCCTCACGGCGGCTTACATTACTCTTGGCAAGGGGCTCAACGACGCCAGGCGTCTTGCAAAGCTTCTGCCTTCAAGCGACGAGGCCAGAATCCTTGCCCAAGCTGAAGCGAAGCGGCGACAGCAGTCCTCCCTTCTGCAGTTTGGCTTTAGCCGACCATCGGCAGCACACGCAGACGCACCTGCTCTCGAAGAACCAGAGACGGGCAGCAACTCGAGTGACAGCGGCGGTGATGTTCTGCGCGAGGCCGTCGACGAGGTTTTTGCCGAGGAACTGTTGGAGTGGTCAGAGGAGGATAGTGGAACCTCTTCCGAAGACTCAGAATCGCGCTGGAGCTCGCTAGCAGCTGTATGCTTGTGCCTGAGACAGTGCGCTGCGGAAGACAAGGAAACAGCAATCACCGGCATTAATGAGATACAGAAGGCATTGGGGTCCACTGATGCTGCCTTTACCCAATACAAGCACGGGTACGGCGGCTCGAAGAAGTTAAGCAGCCAAGGAGAGTTGCGCATGAGAGACCTGCAGAAAAAGGTCGACCAATTTTCTTGTAGCTGTCCGGAGCCTTCGACGGCTCCTCATGAGGAGACCACAAACCGCCGCGACACACGTCTTGCTGAGGATGAGGATCAGCTCAGGGAGTGGGTTGAAAACGTGGGAGCGGGGATCAGCTTTCTGAAAGCATCCGTTACGTCAACAACCGACTTTCTTAAGAAGTGCACGGAGAAAAGGGGCAGGCGGCATAGCGACAACAGGAGCAAGGTCATAGGGCGCGCTTCTAGAGAGCTGAGCATGAACGTCGATGAGGGGGAGACCACCATCTGGGCTCATTGTAAAAACCGTGGGCTTCTTCCGCGTTGGGGGGTAACTCTTCAGGGTCTGCGAAACGTAACGAAGGCTCGCAAAGCGTGCATCCTGGTTTCAGGGCTAAGGCTCGACCAGGTTCGCGAGATCATGCTCCTCGTTCATCGGAATGGCAGCTTGGTCCTAAACGAGTTCCTCCCAGGAACGGAACGTCAGGTTCTCGTAAAGCTGGCTGTCGAGCTCACTGCCTTGGGGCCGATCGTCGCTGCATGCACTCCAGACTATGTCATCTTAAACGATGCAAGCCACCTGGTGCTGCCGGGGGAGCCTCAAGCCGTGCAGCAACCCAAAACCCGGAATGCAGTGAAGAAGGGTCGCAAGCCTTTAACTGCGAAATACCCCGCCCTGGTGGATGGCATAAGGCTCGTCCTCTCACGGTATTCCATGAAGAGCCATGCGAGAAGGCGGGAAACCGTGCTAAAGGCTGGGTGCACATTGCGCGAGCTGTTAGACGAGATGCGAGTAAATCAGGGTTACAGCATCTCCGAGTCTACGCTGCGTCGGATGTTCAAGGCACCGCATCCTGGTCGGAAGGTTGCAGTGCGCTACAAGGACTTCTTCGACGTTCGTCTCTCGGGCCATGCAGACGCGCAACGCGAAGACCATGTCGATGACCATTACTGCAGGGCTCAGGTCAGAATGGTTGTCGAGGCCGCAATGCGCGCCAATGCCCTTGCCTCGGAGGCCGAATGCCTCGTCCTGAGTGTGGACGCAAAGTGTGTGGTCCCCTTGGGCACTGTTGCGGTCCACAAAGGTTGCAACACCCGCACGTACTGCCTGGGGCCTACGTTAGTTGACGACCACAGCTTCGTGACGGGTGCTAACGTGAAGCCAGTGTGCATTCTGGAGCTCATAGCAGCCAAGTGTGAGCTCGCCGCTGCTGTGCAGAACGCCCGTGATGGACTGGGCAGAATGCACTACCCGTTCCCCAGAAATGGCGTTCTGCGGTGCTTCTTGCGCTCACTGAAGTACAGTGTTTGCAACAGCCAAACGAACGTCGGGGATATGCGGAGAGTTCTGCTGGAAAGGGAGACTGTCCCTCCGGTTGTCGTTTGCATTTCGGACAATGCAAGCGACTACTCGCCCGCTGTCCTGTCAACCGACGTATCGCTGTGGAGGCTCTTCCGAGACTTCCAGCTCGACGCCGTGGTGTGCGTGACCTACGCCGCCGGACACAGCGCATTCAACCCGGTAGAGAGAGCGATGTCGTGGATGTCGAAGGCGATGTCGGGCTGCAAGTTCGGGACGGCGGAGAAAAGGAATCCGGAAGAGGATCGGAAGATGCATGTGGATGCGATGCAGGCTATGGCGGAGAAACTGACGTTCAACACTGCATCAGGGGCCCTGCGCTTCCACAGCGTGCCCGTGGATCTGGCGAGTGCACGGATGCTCAGTGCGATCCTTCCCAAACGGCCGAAAAAAAGAAAGCCGGTAAACCCTGCGACGCTTGATGCGTTGGTGTCCGCCGTCCTTGTCATAGCCTGGACTGCCGCAGTGCACACGCCGCTTCTTCCTTACACCACGGCTTGCATTTCCGCTGCTCTGACCGTGTGCGTTTGGAGTCTGCAGACGTGGCAAAGAAAGGGGATTGTCTACAACGACTACGACGACATCCGCCTGCTTCTTTCCTCGTCGAAGAAACGGATCCGTGGTGATCCCAAACTTCGGGAGCTGCATACAGAGCTCCTGGAGATGAGCCGACACATGGATCGGCGGAAGAACATGGTTGTCTTCCGACGCTGCTCGAAGCCGTCTTCTTGCGGGCACTGCAAGAACCTCCCGGCACTCCGTGCCCGCCATTTCCTCGACCGGGAGATGCAGGAGGCAACTTCCGGCCTCTTCTACACACCCATTCCACATGGGACACCTGACGAGCCGTTTCAACAGCAGGTTCCCGCGTCACAAGCAAGTGCCGTCGAAGAAAGCCGTGAAAGCCCGGAAGTAGCAAGTGACAGCGAACACGGGTCTGTCCTATCTCAGGACTCGCAAGAGGACCTTTCTGCTGACGATGACCCCCAGCCGTTTCAGCAAGAACGGCCTGAAGAAACCGGGCACTTTCTTTGCCTGGAAGAGCTGCTGTCCAGAAAGCACATCGAAGTTCCCACCGACTTCTACCGTCCTTCTCTGCGAGCTGCCGGGCGCGACATGAGGTGCCCCACTTGTAAGGTTCTGTGTTTGAACCCCAGCGACAGAGACCGGCACTTTCGCCTGCACCACGAGACCCTCTCCACACACGAAGCCAGTGAAGAGAAAAAGAGAGTCACGTGGAAAGATCTCGTCAAAGTGGCGAAGAAAGACCCGGATTCGCAAGCAGGAAGGAGTGCACGGGTGCAGCTGCTTACAGTAACCCAGCTGCGGACGCTCGCAAGCAAGGCAGTCCCACCCGTCCCCCTGCCTTCGGCGACCAGTGCGGCAAAGGGGCTCCTCGTCTCATCTGTGCTTGCCGCATGGGACCGGGTTCATGGACTTCTGGAAGAGGTGGAAACCGGAAAGTCTCACCGCTACCATGTGCCTACCAGTAGCCAGCAGGTGGACGAAGAAAGTGAGTAGGCCCTGGCTCCAGTCCCAATCCTGCAACTTCGTGTTCTGTATGCTCGTCAGTTTTCCGTTCATTCCGCACCGCCAGTCCTTGGCTGAAACAAGTGATTTAAGTACTAGGGTTCTACATCAAGACCGTCACCAGAATACCGTGTAACCGCTGGTTCTGTTTTCCTTTGTCGTCGTGGCCTACTCGTAGGGTTGTTTCTCTATTTCTTCTGCTGAAATCCGGGTGAACACGCACCAGGAGGTCGTTGCGGCGGATTCCGATACCCTAACCAGCTAGTCTTTCTATCGTTCTGCCAGTTGCTAGTTGCAGAGCTTGGATTTGTGTGTTTCTTCTTACCCTCTTGGTTCAGCACAAGCAATCCGTGTTATTGAACTGAGTCGGAGCTGCGGACCCAGACGGACATAGTCGGACACCTCAGGGCTATTGCAGTTGGTATACGGACAGTTATAGAAAATAGTGCAGCATTGTAAGGAAGTACACAACACCAGGTACCAGTGGGCGTGAACGTGGGGGAAGTAACGAACCATCGATAGCAGCGAGGGGTGCCTTTTACGTGCCGTTTACGAGCTACCGGGCACAATGAGATAAAGCTTTTTGAATCGAAAGCCGGGCCCAGCTACTCTCAGTGTATGAGTGGGTTCACCACCTAAATCGGGGGGGGGGGAGGGACCTACCCACCTCTGAGCCAAATTTGCGGGAAGAAATTCCGCGATAGTAATAATCCTCTCCCCCTAAGTATTGTTGAAAAAGTGTGAGAATGGTGTTTACCCCGCCCATTACAGCACGGTTTTGTTAGATTTGCCCATTCGGTGCCTCAAAAAGTGTCACTTGCGGGATTGGCTTTTTTTGAACCCGAAAAAGTGTCACATGCAGGACTCGAACTCACGACCTTCAGACCTTCCTCTGCGTTGTGACGGTGACATCCACATTTTGGACGATGGACAATGGGCTGTCACCGGGCATAGCTGTCAGCCACATTGTGGCCCATTTGACCACAAAGTAGCCAACCTTGTGGCTACCCTTGTGGCCAGGTGGACACCTTCAGTCTGTCAGAAGTTCAGATGAGGTTGACGGGTTTTAGGGCCAGCTTTTGGGCCAGCTGCTACAGCTGCTACGCTGAAATTCTGCTGAACCACGTCGCCGGCCAAGACTGAGAAGAAAATGGCAGTTGTTGTCATCCAAAATTCCGGGCCAAATAATCGGGAATTTGTAGTTTTTACACGTGTGATTTTTTTTTGTGTCGATAATACACGTCGGAATTTTTTTTGACAGATAATACACGAGAGATTTTTTTTGACCGATAATACACGTGGCAATTTTTGGTGTGACAAACGTGTACACGTGAATGCTGGGCGAATTTTCTAATCACAGGAGTTCAGTTCTGTAGACGATCATGGCGCGTCCGCCTCCGATGCTGCTTCCTTCCGTGCACGAAGTCATCGACCGCGTTCTGGCCTCGTCGGTGGTGTTTCTCGCAGACGCCAGGAGCTATTTCTATCAGTTCCGGCTGGACGCGATAATCCGCCCATTTTTTGGCATGCACTTGGCCGGACCGCGGGGTCATTTCGTGAAGGCTCAACTCGTGGCCATGTGCATGGGCTGGAGCTGGGCTCCGGCGATAGCGCAGAGGGCCTCTCGAGTACTCCTGCCGGAGTCTGACGGTCTGCCCTGGGTCGACAACTTCGTCGTCGTTGGGGATTCGTTGAGCGAAGCAACTTCGCGGTTTGACTCTTTTTTGCAGCGCTGCAAGAGCGTCAACTGCGAGCTCAACGAAAACGACGAGCAGTTTGGAATACCGCTCAGGGAGTTCGACCTTCTGGGCCTCCACTTTGACCTCTCCCATTCGAGCCGCCCCGCTCGATACAGAATGGCGGACGCATGGGTGGCGAAGTTACTTGGCTCTGCCGAGCTCGCCAGAGTTAAACGCGGAGGGGCGTCACCCCGCGAGTTTTACCGGGTGTTTGGGGCTTTGGTCTGGTTTGCCTACACGACGCATTTCCAGCTGGCCTACGCCCGGTGTTCATTGTCCTTCCTGCAGAGGCTGGCCTCATCCCTGGTGGAGCCAGCTGACTGGGACATCTCCAGGACGGTTCCGCCCTCGACCGTGCGTGAGGTGGAGCACCTCACTTCCCTCGTCGAAGACAACCGCTGGGTCAGTCGTTCGAAGTCGGTCTCCTCATCAGTGACTCTCTGGACGGACGCCTCATCATCATGGTGGGCCGCAGTCCTGGAGGGCGAACCTGAGCGGATATCGCAGGGCCCGTTCTTGAAGTTGAGGCACACTCACATCTTTTTGAAGGAGTTGTTTGCGGTGCTGAGGGGCATAAACCTGACCGCAAGGTTTCACACGAATACGCGCGTGAGACTCATGGTTGACAACCTTCCGGCTGTCCAGTGTCTCATCAAGGGGCACTCGAAGAACTTTGCAGCAAATGTCCTTTTGGCGAGGATTTTTGATGCTGCGCGGGCGGCCGGCCTTGTCATCAGTGCCGAGTGGGTACCGACTGATAAACAGAGAGCCGACCCGTGGGGTGCTAGCCAGAGAGGACGACACGCCAGAGGGCGTCTGGTCGCCTCGAGCGGAGGACCTTGCTCCGCCTTCAGATTTGGTGTAGCCACTGCGTGGTCCCTGGGGGTCCTGATGCGTAAGCGTTCAACAAAAAAGACCCATTTTGTAGTTGTATTGTTTCTCCCCCTCTAGCCTCCTTCGAAGTAAGCACAAGGCAGCCCCTCGAGTATTTTTGTATAAGCACCTGCTTTGTAGGAAATACTTGAGGAGGCTGCCAGTTGCAAAGATCAAAGGAGGTAAATGTGCTGTAGCCCACACGAAACACAGGTGAATCTGGGTTTAGTGGCGGGCGTAAGCGTTCAACAAAAAAGACCCATTTTGTAGTTGTATTGTTTCTCCCCCTCTAGCCTCCTTCGAAGTAAGCACAAGGCAGCCCCTCGAGTATTTTCCACGGTTTCCCAAAATTTTCCGCGCGCTAGGACGCGGATCAAAATAAAAATAAAATAGTCTGCCCTAATCGAAAATTGTACAAGTGTAATCACGGTAAAGTCCAAGGTTGTTGCTGCGCAAGTGCTTTCTCCAGTCTTGTCTTGTTCTTCAGTCTTATTGTCCAACGATGATAGTCCATCAGATCTCCGAACACGCAGACCTCCTAATATTTGGGGTTTGCCGGGCCAAGGAAACCTTGATTGCGCCAAATAAACCCGAAACTCTGCATCTGACGGCCTTCGCCGTCAGCCTCACAGAACCCGACACAACAGGTGGTGTTCAAGAAAGGGGGGAGCGAAAGCGTCCATTCCGACCACAGCGCGCACTCGCCATATTCACTGCTTCCAATCGATGACATGTCAGGGAGCACAGTTCAGTTCGATGGGATATGCATAAACGAAGAGCGCGATGCCATGGGTGTCAAGAAACACTCGTCAAGGACGGACGAGAGCTTCCACTCTCATCCGAGTCTTCTGCCTGGGAGCCCGCGAAGTGTCTCAGCTCTGGCGCGGAGGAGGAGTTCGAGTCATCCGGTCGAAGCACTGTATCACTCGCTGCCGCTCTGGAAAGACACTTTTCATGATCGAATGGGCAGTCGCACTGGCTCAATATACGAAACCCCGTCCAGCCCCCTAGCAGGGATGCAAGCCAGGAAAGCCAGCGAGTGGAGCTGCATCAGTGGCATAACGGAAGACTCGTTCAACTTGTCGCGCACGAACCAGCAGATGCACCAGCTGTTCGGTATGCGCGGCCGCGCCTTCTCCCTGTCCCACAGCCTGAAAGCAGAGTCGGACACGTTTGAGCTGTCGGCGGCTACCCTTCCGTTCTCCCCATTCCACAGCGCCGAAGAGCGGAGGCTGTCAACGACGCGGAAGTCGTCTGACTTGTTCGACTTGTCCTCGACGAATGTTGCGCTACCCCAAATCCGCCAAGAGAGAGACGAGTCTCACGACGCGCTCAACGCATCTGGTTCAACGTTCGTGCTGTCTCCTGCAACACTCAAAGGTTCTCGCAGTGTGCCCGAAGGCTTTCACGAAAGGAAGCACAGCAGACGCGCAAGCATTCCCACCTTGGCACGGGACAGCGAAAAACGCGCACGGGTGGTGACAGAGCCCAACACCGTGAAAGCTGTTGTGAGGATTCGGCCCTTTTCTAGCCAGGACAGGCTACCCAATGGTACGTTTCCGCCACCAGCTCTCAAGTCGCCATCCACAGGCAGCAGCTCAAAACTGAGTGGCGCCGTTGCGATCAACGGCCGAAGCTTCATATTCGACAAAGTACATTGGCCCTCCGACACCCCGCCAACGATAACACGCAGCGCGAAACGCCATGTGTCCAGTGCCGACCTACAGATGGGTCCTTCGCCACAGGAACTCATCTTCAAACAGACCGGCGAACCCATGGTCGACAGCCTTTTCGCAGGTATAAACGGCTGTGTGCTAGCATATGGTCAAAGTGGCTCGGGAAAGACGTATTCACTAATGGGGCCTTGCGAACCTGAATTCGAAGTAAGCATGGGCACCGAGTGCAATCCAGAAGAAGGGCTCATCCCACGTTTCTGCAAATCCGTATTTAGCAGAATCTCGACCGAAGAAGCGAAGTCTCTGGAAGAAGAGTCCGGCGTCGCAAAGGTGTTTCACGTGACAATCCAGTACTACGAGATTATCAAAGAGTGCGTACGTGATCTGCTCACCCTGTCCGGGGCAGGAGCGGCACCGCGCGGCCCGGAATCGTTTGCCCTCTCAAATGAGAGCCTGCTCTCTACCAGGCGCAACAGCGTCTCCGTTCGGAAACCAACAGTTCGCGTCCATCCAGTTCTCGGGCCATTCATTCAAGACTTGGCAAACTTAGAGGTGCGGACTGGCGATGAGTGCACAAGCATCATCCGCGAGAGTCTCAACAGCTGGGGCAACGGATCGTCGCGTAGCCACATCGTGTTTCGGATGAGCCTGACGCAAACGGCAAAGACGCAAGGAGGGCGGCACGTGACACGAATGGCCAGCACGATGTTTGTGGACCTCGCTGATGCGGAGACAGGAATGAAGGGTGGGTCGGGAGCGAGAGTGAGCAACTCACTGAGCACTTTGAGAAGCCTTGTCGAAGCGTTGACATGCGGAAGACATACGGAGTCAGTGAACCGCGCAGAAGGCAGCGAACCTGAGTCGCCAAAACATACGGGCAGGGCATCTGCACCACAGATGACATCCCCTTCCGATCGAAGCCCGTCTCCCAGTGCCTCTGTGCGGAGCAGAAGCGGAGGCGATACCGTTCGTCAGCTGAACGAACATAGTGGAACACCCGAAAACGTACGCTCTCGACAAGCGTCCGTCACGAAAAGCGCTGCCCCGACACTGAAGCCGGCATACCGTCATTCTGTTCTCACGACAATGATCGCTGATGCTGTGGGTATGTTTTACACGGCTTCCCCTTCAACAGTGATGCATTCAATACCGATCCCGAATCGGAAAAGTTGCTGCAACTAAACACCCGTTCAGACAGCCATTCCACGAAAGAAATCTCAATGGTCAACCGGAGACCCTAAAACACCGAACCTCTAAACCGCAATAAACGCTAGAAATGTCACACCTTTTCGGCCTGAGAAGCATCCTAATTACTTAGATGGACACCTACCGTAGGCGCGTGAATTTGGTAGGCGCTTCGGAGGCGCTTTTCCGCCTTGTAGGCGTCTACCAACCCAAAAATCCTGTTGGTAGTCGCTTGGTAGGCACGGTTGGCGCATTGGGCAATGGGTGGTTCACCAGATCTCAGGCTACTTTTTGACTTCGGCTACATCAACGTCGATTTAAAAAAGGGGGGGGGGGGCAGCGCTCTTGTTAAGGATCAGCCACTTTGGCCGGATGGCCGGATAAACCAGACCCCCCCCCCTCTACAGTGCAGTTGCCTTGGAGGCTGGGTGGTCAAATTCTCTAAGGTGAAATGGTCAAAATTCCCTGCCAAAAGTGGGCCCACAAAAATTTTCCAAAGTGTGGTATTTGGGGTATTTGGGGCAAAAAAAAAATTTTTTTTTTCTGACCGCCCACCGTGGTGACCACCTTAGAGTGTGACAGGTAGCGTCTCCCCTCTCCACAGTGAAAATAGCCTGAGGGGGGGGGGGGGGGGGGTCAGCCGGCTGATGGATGGATGGATGGTTCTTAACAAGATGCCTGGGGGGGGGGGGGCTGCTGATACCCAAAACGAAGTTGCTAACCCTGCACGGCGGACTCCCCCACCGGTTGGGGGAGTGAATGCGGGAGTGAAAAAGTGCGGGAGTGGCACTCCCGCAATGCGGGAGTGCCACTCCCGCATTCCTAGGCAATAATACAAAGAAAATGAGGCACTTACACCGTTTTCTGGGAATCTCGGACCAAGATACGGCAAGCCAAACAACAGTGGGCCCAATTGTTTATCAGCAGATCGCGCATACCCCTGCCCGCCAGAGAACTGAACCTGCTGTGTCCCACCCAGCAACGCGCAGCAAGAAAACTCTGCCGTGGCAGGTGTGGAGAGCAGAAACCTCGGGTCATCAACAACGTACGTCGGTAAGAACATGGGTTTTGAATTTTCGTGATGTGGCTTTTTTGAATCAAATAGACCACGGTGGCAACATTTCTGACTTTGACAACCTGGTCAGTTTTGCTATCACAGAAGCAGCTGTAAAGTTGGGCCAGCTCGTTGGTGTCTCTATGCAAGGCCGCGTATCGGGTATGTCGATTGGAGTGGCGCTCTCGGAGGATTTGCATGCGCGTGGGTGGTTGCTACAGCATCAACCTCGTCGCTTCGCTGCACGAAAGAACAAAACTCATTTCGCTTTGCTCATTTGCTTCAAGGTCATCGACCTCGAAGCAAGAACTTCACTGAATGCGACAATTCGTCTGGGGATCGATTGCAACACAAACGAGACCTTCCTGAAGAAGCCTGCTGCACCGCACAGTTTGCAGATTCATCCTAGAAGTACTAAGGTTTTGCACCGAGGAAGACCTCTGTTCCGCGTCCTGGCCACGTTTGTGTCGCATTCCTGGGGGCAAAAGCATGGCCAGAAAGCTTTAGCGAGATGGCGGGTCGGGGTCAGCAAGGTGTCAACAGGTCAGTCGGTCCTAAGGCAAGGTGACATTGCTCGCCTCAATGCTGCCACTGACGAGCATGCTCGGACGTGCAGGATTGCCGAAAGGGAATATGAGAACTGAACATTCCGCAACCGGATGCGGATCTGAAGTGGTGACACATTGACGATCCTGTTGACCATGTCCACAGGCCCCGGATGATTCGAGACATTTGCGTGTCGTGCCAACTAGAGCACCGCCGAACGGCACCCCCTCGCGGAACCGTACTTCGGATGCAAATATGCATCGCAAATGCTGAGGCGTCATGCTATTGCTACGACAAATTAATTCAAGGGGACTCCGAAAAAGCAACAAAAACGAGGAAGAAATGCCGCCGAAGACGCCGAAGACACCAAAGTCGACGCCGAACAAACGGAAGAGGGCTGCAAGCGACAGTTCAGAAGATGATTCCCAGGTCTGCGTTCTGGCAGACTTCGTTGAAAGCTTCGTCATGAAAAAGCCGGGGGGCGTCTTAATCCTCGGCAAGCTGCGGTCAACGTTCGCGACCGTGACCGACACCGATGTAACAAAAAACGACTCCCGCTTGGTGAAGCGGTTGAAAGAAAAGTTCGACATGGGTAAGCTAGCCAGCTCCCAGGTGCCGCTGATGAAGAAGGACGGCACCCTGCCGGAGTGCTATCGCACTGAAACCCGCAGGCAAGGTGTCCAAGACACGCTCTTGGGTGGCTTAGCACTCAGGTCCAAAATGTTACCGGCTTGGGCAGTCGCTAGTCATACCAAGAACGGGTTGTACGTCCGCATGAAGGCCGCCCTTCATGCAAAATACAAGTGCGCGGACATGGCGTCCGTGTACACAGCACTGGCTTCGGCGAACGACGAGAAGCTGAAGCCGGTGAGCAACCCCCGCTTCCCGCCCATTACCCCGTTGCTCGGCACGGGCCCCGACGAGTACAGCGTGGGGGTGGAAGGCATTTTCCGAGGGATAACGCTGCGTTACCAAGGGAACGTGGTGACACTGGTGTGCCAGCGGGACGTCAACGAGGGGAGCAACGTCCCCTCGGGGAAATACCACGCGCAGTTCACCCTGCCGAGGCCCGCACTCCAGCCAGCTTCTCTGCACACCGTCCGGCAGGAAAGTCTTGCCCTCTGGCGGGTTACAATGGTGCTGGAGCCCGTGCGCGCGGAGGAGGGTAGTGATGGAATTCCCCTGCCCAATTTGCAGGAAGAATACCGGAGAATCCTCGGTGTCGACCTGGCTGTGGAGGAAAACGCAGAGAGTGAGGGAGCCGCGGGGAGTGAAGACGGACAGCCCGAGGCTCTCCTCATTCAGGGCAACGACATCATGGAGCTTTCTCAGTGATGTCGCCGCTAACTCTTTGTTCGACAATCTGCTCCTCGCCCTGTTCCTCGGAACCTTTATGCGGGAACTGTCGATGCGCCTTGTCCTCGTTCATTTTTTGTACTTCTTCAGCGGCGCCTTTTTCCCTGTGATTCGCGGTTGCTGAAGCTTCGCCTGTCTTTCATTGCATCAACATCTTCCGGTTTTATCTTTGCTTTTTCATGATCAGCTTGTTTCTGCTCTTTCCCTTCTTAAGTGCCATTCTCAAGTGACAATCGGGTATTCTCCCGAAAGGAATACTTCTGCGAGGATCGGCTGTGCATTGCAACCTCGCCTGCTGACTTTTCATCCGCAAATGCGTCGTCCCCTAGCACGTTGTCCTCAGTTCGTCTTCGATTAATAGGGTCACTCCATACAGCGAGATTCATGAGCTCAAGGAAATATCATCCGTGATACGCTACAATCTCACCACGAAAGGCACAGGGGGTAATGGGAAAGTCGTCGAAGCATGTTGCGGAGGTGGGAAAGACGCTGGTGGCCTCGCGGATAAACAGCGGCCTCAGCAAGAACAAGTGCGGGCAACTCAATGCCACGCACAAGCTACGTACAGGCAAGTCCATGCGCATTTCAAAGGGGCATGTGACGAAGATGGAGATGCCTCAGAAGAAGGCCGCGGAGAAGAGGCTGTCTCGCGGGCTTCTGGGGGCATTCCTGTTTCTTGAGCAAAAGGGTCGAGGTGGTGAGACACGCTCCGAGCTGCCGCTCATGGGCGTTCTGTACTCGGACGGCTACAGCCCCTACAACGGACTGCGGTCAAGAAACGCACGTGTGCGCCTGTCATTCGGTCTCATCAACGCCACCACTGGGAAATATCTCCCAGCCATTACCGTGGTCGATCGGAAGAAGGCGGCGTACAGGCTGTACGAGAGCTTCCAGCTCATCGAATCTGTCGACGGACTGCACAACACGAGGGTTGTGACATGCGGATACGAGGTGCGGGTGTACATCACCACCCTGACAGGAGATCACCTGGAGAGGTGGTGCACGATGGAAAGGTGTGGCGGAAATGGGCACCGGTGTTGTGTTTGCAACATTCCGACTTCAGAATGGTCGTTGAACACCCACCGCTTCCCGCATCTGAGCCTGGGGGAAATGCAGGTGGCCGGTTTTGGATCGATTTTGGGGGGTGTTGCGCCTGGGGCCAGGTGGGTTAGCCCTGCCCTCCACGATTGTAAGGGGATGGCTATGAAATTGATTAGTGTGCTGGACTCCGAAGCAAACACGGTACTGCAGGCGGTATGCAAACGACTCTGCGTTGACATCTCGCAAAACGCCAAAGGAGGTCATGTGCGAGACGTTGTAAGAAACATGTCATCGGAGAAAGGGTATGCAACGGTATCCAGGTGGCTTTTTATCTGCCTTGCTGAGCTGATCGACTTTCGGTACTCGGACATCCCCTGGGGTTTCTGGGGCAAAAAAGAAGCATCCTACCGCATCCCCTTCCTCCGAGCCAGGGTTGCAGGGCATGTCTTTCTGATGTTAATGGAAAAGACAAAGCCTGGGTCGACTCGCAATGCATACTGTCACAGTCTGGAGCATTGGTGGGACCCACTGGATGCGCTGCCTTTCGGCCTCTCGGATGAGCCCAGTGAGGCTGAAAACGGAAGGAGGAAGAGGACTGCCACTGTGACGAGTCCGCAAACGTACGAACTGGACCAAGCGATGATGGAGCAGCAGAAATGGTCCCTCCCCACTGAGCGTATTTCTGTGGAGTCTCAGAGCGGATTGCGGGAGTACCAGAGCATTTTTGTTTGTGACTGCGTGCAGGACAAGTCTGCCCGCAAGAAGCTCGCACTGCACACTCTCTGCTGCCAGCTTCACATCGTTGCGCGACATGCGTTTGTTTATCGTGGTTCGGGATGTACGATGTTCCAATTCCCGGAGGGAAATGGATCGGTCCGAGTCTGCACTTGCGGCAAGCAATTCCGCACTCAAGGGCTTAAGCTGTTTGTTGACACACCTTTTGGCCGTATGTCTCCTCAGAAATTGGAAAGTGAGGCGCGTGCGGAGTTGGAACAGACGGAGACTGAAGACGACGGTTCTGAAGATGAAGAAGAGGAAGAGGAGGAGGAAGAAGAAGAGGAGGAAGAGGAAGAGATGGAAGAGGTTAGCAGTTCTGACGACCAAGAGTGTCCCCTCTGCAAAAAGAAGCTGGGTACAGCAGCCCTTGCAGCCCACCTCGATGCGCGTCACCGAGCGCTGGTGAAATGCGTCTGCAAGATGAAGTGCCCAAAGTGTAGTGCCACCATCAGTGCCAACGGTCTATCTCAGCACATGCACCACAAGCATCCCGCCTTCTTTAACGAAACGTTCAGATGCAGGCTGTGCTTCGTACGCGTGCAGAACAAGACACAATGGCATGCACACATTGAACAGCACAAATGATACTGCTAGGATGCGGAGTTAACCCCCTCTGAGGATTCCGCGCCACTTTCCTTCTTCTGTGATTGGCGTTGGTGTCGTTGGCGGCTTCTCTCTTTCGGATTCAAACACATCCGCTTCGTTCTTGCTTGTGCTGCCCACCCCAACCCCTAGCTTTTGTGCCCAGGCGCCACCATTCGTGTCCAGGTGCCACGATGAATGTGTGGCAAAAAACCGAAGATCGTTTGTAGGAGGTTCCCGTTTCTGCAGAAAGGTGAAGCCTGTAGCAGGCCAAGACGCAAAACAGCGACAGGGAGCCCTGGCTTAGCAAGACTGTAACGGAGACATCGTATCGGAGCTTTAGGCGGTACTCAACCGCTCTCAAACCGAGAAGTACCCGCTTTTCCGCAAGGACACTCCCGCATTGCAGACGCAAGGACGTCTGCAGCCCCCGCTTGAACATCTGTCTTCGACTTTGGCCCAGTTGTCAGAGCAACTCGAGTGCAGGAAGTCGGGTGGGCGGTATCTCATACGCTCGGGGGACAATTGGTGCTCTTCTCAATTGTAGCTGGACCACAACCAGAGTCTTCTCGCTGCGAGCTGCTGGGTGGGAGCAGGTCGTGCCAGACCGCAGACAAAGTCTTGGAACTTTTCTGGGCTGCTGTAATAAACAAAAGTGAAGCGGCAACTCCCCAGGTGCCCAGTTGTTGAGTTCACTGCAGGTTGGCTTACAGAGATGCGGAAGTGCCTCACTTTCCTTGTATTTTACCTATAAATGCGGGAGTGGGACTCCCGCATTGCGGGAGTGACCCTCCCGCATGCGCGCAAACGACCCGGCGGGGGAGTCCGCCGTGTACATAGCCCTAGGGGGGGGTTCACTTCTGGTCGGTTTTTTTGCTTTCCGTTGATGTTCACACAGCTCAGACACAAGGAATCATCTCAGAAAGTTGTTTTAGGAGGTATTCTGACCATGAACTTGAAGAAGCCATCAACAAAACACCCCAAAATGGTGAATTCACCCTATTTTCAATCATTTTGGGGCAACTGTGATGTGGTTGCTGTGCAATGCCTTTTTGTCACTGCCCCACCTCAGAACGCCTTGGAAACCCCCCAGAACACTCTGGAAGAACACCAGAACACCTTGGAATACCCCCAAACCACCTTGGAAGCCCCCAAACTACCTTGAAAGACCCCCAGAACACCTTGGCAGAACACCTTCAAGGCCCCCAGAGGACATTGGAAAACCCCTGGTGCACATTGGCAGACCTTTGAAAGATCTCTTGAACACCTTGGAAGACCCCCAGACAACCTTAGAAACCCCCAGAGCACCTTGGAAAACCCCCCAGGACACTTTGGAAGATCCCCTGGACACTTTGGAAGACCCCCCAGACACTTTGGAACACCCCCGGCAGACCTTCAGAACACCTCGGAAGGTGTCCTGGGGGTCTTCCAATGTGTTGTGGGGGGTTTTCAAGGTGCTCCAGGGGTTCCAAGGTGTTCAAGAGGGTTTTCAAGGTCTGCCAACGTGCGCCAGGGGTTTTCCGGGGGGCTTGAAGGTGTTCTGCCAAGGTGCTCTGGGGGTCTTTCAAGGTAGTTTGGGGTCTTCCAAGGTGGTTTGGGGGTCTTCCAAGGTGTTCTGGGGTTCTTCCAGAGTGTTCTGGGGGGTTTCCAAGGCGTTCTGGGGGTTCTTCCAGTGGAGCAGCGACAAAAAGGCATTGCACAGCAACCACACCATAGTTGCCCCAAAATGATTGAAAATAGGGTGAATTCACCATTTTGGGGGCTGTTTTCATGTTTTGTTGATGGCTTCTCCAAGTTTATGGGTCAGAAAGCGGAGGATCCAACAGCACTGGAGCCATTCCTCCTTGTTGAGCTGAAGAACAGGGAAAAAGCCTACACCGAACCACTCGAAGTTCTTGTACAGAAAGTGAAGAACAAGACGGCAACCGTATCCCCGACGTCGACTGCGATACATGCCACCGAAGAACGGAGGGCTCCACAAAAGAGCTCTACGTTTTCCCAAGTGTGATGGAGGTGGCTCTTAAGCGAGCCCAACGGTCGAAGCGAACAGGCGAAGGAATAAAGCTAAAAGTCCGCACGCCCATTCAACCAGCCATCACGATCGGGGAAGACACTTACAGAGTAACTGGCTTCATCGTCCACACAGGAAAAGTGCATGCTGGACACTACTACACCCTGCTGCGAGAAAACGACGACTGGGTGACCAGCAAGTGTCCCTTCTCTCATGGGAAGAATGTGCTGTCAAGTTCACAACCAACGGCTACATCGTTTCCCTGAGAGAGAGCTTAAACACTTTCAACCCTTGAAAGTAGTGCCCCGTGGCGGTTGGTTACGAGCCACAATCCCATCCAAAACCCCCTGTTTTTTAAAAAACGAATGAAGGAAAACACATGAAACCAAGTTGTGCTCGCAAGGACCCACTGATGAGCTCTGACTTTGGATTGGTCTGCGTTCAAGAGCGAAACACGAGACGAAGAACGAGGTGCACACAACACCGCGGTGAAAAAAACACAGGGGGCTAGTCCCTCAAGGTTTCATTCCCCACTTTGGGAGCCGTACACTCCCCTCTTTACAACTTTCTATTTTCTATTTTGCATCCCTTTCCTAGACGACATCTTCCTCGAAGAAGACTTGATGCTAGCATCAACCATGCATGAGAGGCAGTGCTCTTCCTGAACATTAAACTAAGATTTTCCCCCCACGCCTATCAACGTACCATAGTGGGGGACTCTAAGAAAGTATGCACCGTAGCGGGAAATGACCCGAGACTGACCGCAAGGCACGAAACCGCTAGTCTATTGATTGACGGGAACACAACACTACACAGGTGGCAACTGTAAGACGATCGTGCTCGCGACAGTTTCTCCCAAGCGAAGCCAAACAGATCAAACTGTCAACACTCTTGAATTTGCCCACCGGGTTTCGCGTGTTGTCAACACAGTTTCAATCAACGAGGAAACTACCGGGTGGCTCCTCTTCGAGCTGCAGGCCATACTTGATACCATCAAGCGCGAGAAAGACGTGTGGGCGCGCAACAACCACGAGCCACTTGCAGATAAGTTGAAAAGGGAGCGTTTGGACGAGCTCACAGCAATCACAGCGCAAACGGAGAGTGTTCTGTCGCTCCTTGAACAGCAAAGCACACGAGTGATTCAGAAACTATTCGAAGACAAGGGCGACAAGTCACCAAGGCACAGGTTGGGGTCGGGCCCGGAGTTATTCAGCTTGTCAAGTCTATCGCTTGTTCAGACAGTCACCGTCAACAACAGCAGCGCCGGCTACGAGCCGGAAATCGTCCACGTACCCGATGGTCAAAGCCAGAAAAGTACGAAGCGTCCTTGTAAGTCGACGAGCGACGACACCGCAAGAGTCCGTGAGATGCTCGCGGTTGCGCAGTGCGATCTTGAGGATGCCAAGCGCTTAGTCTTCGAGATGGACAGCAAAATGATCGAGGCTGATGTCAACCTCCTTTCATGGAAGCGAAGAGCGCGAGTGGCTGAAGATGAAGTTGACACAATTTGGGCGCAACTTGCCCCCTTCAGGACTGCGGCTAAGAAGTTAGAAACGCAGGTTGGCGAGCTCCAAAGGCAACTCGAACTATCACGGAACAGCAGAAGCGAAATGTTAGGCGAAGGGCTAGGTTGCACTGAAGAGCTCAAAGAGCAGCGGGACGAACTTCGGCGAAAGGTGAACATCCTCGAAAGCGAACACCGAGAGCGGAAATATGCTTCGTCAAACCCAACCGATGCGGAAACTGCCGAGCAAAGCGCAACGAAATACCCCGCTGGTAACTTTTTAGCGAACGAGACTGACACAGAGGTGCCTTCCGACTTTGAGAGAAAGTGCAAAACCTTAGAAGCATCGCTAGCACCGCTGATGGCTATACGAGATCGTGTTCACGAAGCGTTTCTTCAGGTCGAACAATCGAAACAACCCAATCCTAAGAACGCTATCCCGAAACAGATTGCAAGTTCGGTCATCCTCATGGAAAAGGCCCTCGTCTCTGCAGAACAAGGATTTCAAACGCTTCGAAAAGATGCCTGCAGCTCCCCAACAACGAGCGTGCCAGGAAGCCTGTCCAGGTTTGTATTATCAAATGGTTTCTCCTTCTTTCTGATTCGTGAAGTCATCCATTTTTCAACACTCACCCCCGCAAACCCCCTCCTAATTTCCACTCTGTTTGCTAGTTCAGCTGGTTCACCGTTGCTTCTGAAGCCGATGAACGCTTTGTTGACTGTGCACTTAAAAAGTAGCAGACAACCGAGTGGATTGCGGGCTTTCGTCTACCGCACAGTAAGGTAAATCGCGTAGCCGGTGTACTCTTTGTGGAAACATGTTGTTCACATCCGACGATAGAAATCAAAGCTATATCCCTGCACTCTATGATAGTATTTTGGGTTCGACCACTGGTGGTCCCCTGGCTTGCCCATGGCCGACCATGTTGACCACTGTCTGGCCCAAGAAGTGCCACGCACAAGCATACGAGGGACGGGAACCGCAGGCAATTGGGCGATGTGCATACGAGATCGGAAGACTTCGGGGTGAAGACGTTCTACATGATGGCAACAACATCAAAGAACAAGAGTGACGAGACGAACCAGCACGCCGTGAGAGCTCTAGTATTGCGATGCATGAGTACCGGAAGATGACGAGCACCAGTCCGAAGTCAAAGGGTGTGGGCACAACAAATCGAAGCCCGCATTGTACTGACACGAGACATGCTTTGCACTCTCGACGAGACCGAGGTGCGACGCTGGCCCGGCCCGATTGGGCCCACGCGCATGCAGCCTGTCTGCTCGCGGTCGCGCCAGCGGGTCGCCCCACCGCAACCCCATTCGCTCGTGCCCACACACCAGCTCTTCTTATCGAGCTAGCAATCCAGCTTGCCCACAGTGGCCGCACGAGAGCAGACAGCGAGGAAGGCCGGGTGACTTAGCCACCCTAACGGCAGGTTCCTCCCGCAGACGCACTACCCATCGGAATGTGGCAGCGCAAGTAGGCTCGATGAAAGCACCAAGTGAAGCAGGATAGACGAGCTACGGAGACGAGACGAGTCGTGTACCAGGGGCAGGGCGGGACGATGGAACCAGGGCTTATATAAGAATAGCAAACTTGGGCCGTCTCCCAAGTTTACTGTTTACCTGGGCGGGCGGGGAAAAATAATAAGGGTAGGCGGTTTTTTTTTTTTGGCCCATGTCCGTCGGCCCACAGAAATTTACGCGCGCGCGCGCAAAAAAAAAACTTTTCAGAAAAAAAAAAACTTTTGCCACAAGACTTTCTGCTACTGGATGTCACACCATATGTGCCGGCTATACTACTGGCCAGTCCGCTGTTGGCACTTTTGTGCCCGTTGTTGGTAGAATTTCTGGACGATGAGCTCAAAGGTGAGTGTGAAGATGAACTTGATGTGTCCGAGGGGTTGCGGTGGCAGTCTAGAGTTCAACAGTCCTGAACGCCGCGCGGGGTGCGTTTCGACAAAACCTTCCATAGTCGGAGGCTGCAGATGATAGACGATGCCACAGGAGAAAAAACACTCGGGTTTGAACTCGAGATCGCGGTTCGCTGGGTACGCTGCGAACAATAAAGCAGTGACCCAGAGGACTGTCGATTGCGCGGGTGTCCGTCAATCTCTTATCTCTCTTCTGACATGCCCCATTGCGATGTCACGGTCCTACCGAACCACCGTGCGAGAGCCTAC
The DNA here is from genome assembly GCA_030068145.1 of Diplonema papillatum. Lineage (NCBI taxonomy): Eukaryota > Euglenozoa > Diplonemea > Diplonemida > Diplonemidae > Diplonema > Diplonema papillatum. The sequence goes on from JAPJBO010000915.1 coordinate 44,664, forward strand.
TGACGGCTGGTCGGTGGCATTTCCATCGGCGAGAATAAGCGCCAGCTACCCGCAGATAGTATGGTGAACTTCAACTTCTGCTTTCCTCCACCTTGTGCAAGGATGGTTGCTCTCGCGGCTTCTGCGGCGGTCTGCTGTTGAAACCCCCAAAGGCGGACGTCGACACCGTCACTTCGGGTGTAGTGGCTTTGTCAATATTACCCGAGTACACAAAGATGCCCTGCTTGGTGTAAACGGAGTTTGTCGGTACTCTGCCGACCCTCCTGTCAGCAAGCTTTAGCCAGTGGCCACCTTCTGATGCGTAGCAAACGGCGCCGGACTCACAAGATGTACCTCACCCACATCGAAAGAGACCATTGATGTCTCGACATCCGCACGGAGGGCAGGTGCTTCTAGCACACGGCAATTGGTTAGACGCCGTGTGCAACGAAGGCAGTTATGCTCAGGGATGTGCGGTCTAGACTGTCAGGCGACGAGTGCCGTTTTCTTCGCAAATATACCGCGGCACAAGGCATTGCCGCCGGTCAAGTGCACTAAGTCGCAAGCACCGTGAACGCATCGCTTGCCCCGCGTCCTTTTCATGCCTCCTCAGTCGAGTCTCAGATACTAGTAGCTGCTTGAGGCGTCGGAAGGCATAGACGCGTGCACTGCCCCGGACTGGTTCTGTGTGATAATCGCACCACAGTGGCAAAACCTCCCGACATGCCTTGCCGGTAAAACCGCGCACACTTTCGAGGCTGAGGCTGTGCTTGTATCCCGCGTGCTTCGACTGCGTCCAGCAGGAGCTACGCAAATCTTGCTGTTTAGATTGACACCAACGTCAAAGTAGCACGATATTGCTTGCCCAGCGCACCAACCCAGCACCGGGCATAGTCAGCTTCAAAGTCAATACACACTGAGGTAAACAAAGTCTACGCGATTTGCATCACCGTGAAGTATCGGTGTGATGAACAGGTTTTCGACTTTTCGCGAGCCGGACACGCTCGTGACTACGCCTGCAGTCGCTCTCACGACCGGTTCCAATGCACAGATCCCAAAAGTTTTTTTTTGGCAAAAGTTTTTTTTTTCCGGGGGTTCCCAAAAATTTACGCGCGCGCGGACATGGGCCAAAAAAAAAAAACCGCCTACCCTAATCTAAAAACCTCACAAAACAAACAAAAGGTCGAAAGGCACCAATCTGTACGTCCCACGGGATCGTCGGAAACACAAAATGATAATCTTCTGAACAGGCAGTTCTTTTTTTCGTGTTGGCCAGGGTCAGTCAGGGCACCATGCCGCCGAAGAAGCGGGCGAGATTCGATGGCACACTCGCTGGCTTTTTAGTTCCAAATGCAGAACCTGCTGGCACGCTCGAGTGCGCCAGGAAGGAGAAGTGTCAGCAGCTCAAGTCGCAAGCGCAACATCAGCCAATATTCGGGTTATCGCACCCACGACTGCCACTCTAGCCGACTTCATAAAACAACAACTCGCTCCCAGAGGATTCACATACCAATCGACGCATGCAGGAACTATGTGCGGGAATTATGCAATCGCAGAGAAGTCCAGATTACGTAGACCTCGACACCTGTTTGTTTTGCATTGACCGGAGCAGGTGCTGGCGCCAGGAAAATAGATCGGGGCTAACGTTCTTAGTTGGAACACAAACAGACCCTGTTGCCCCACGCCTTTACCCGTTCTTCTTGCCGCAGCGCGTTCTGACTGCCAAGTTGGCAACTCAATACTCAGCCCGATTCCTGTGGGGGAAGAGTCGGGGTGGGTGGCCCACCAAAAAAGCGACCACAGTTCTGCATGTTCAGCCGCAAAACACAAACCGACGAGTAATCGTAACTTATTCCTGCAGAACTGGCTTTGTTGAATGACACTCGTGGCAGACAACTGTCCCCCAGCATTCGTCTATCGCACAGTAAGGAACCGCGTTCGGAAGAATATTGGACCGGAATTTCTTTGGACCGGAATTTTTTTGGACTTTAAAGTTTTGGGCTTGTGGAGGTTCTGAAAGTTTTGGACTTTTCCCTGGGGTTTTCACTTTTTGGCGGTATTCTGAAGTCTGACCGAAGCAGCTTTTGCACTCGTTTCATGTTTCCGTTACACCAATGATGGGACCGGCAGCTTGTGCGAACACTCCAAAGCTTCCCGAATTCCGGGCCGAAACGCGTCCAAATTGGTGCAGGTTACCTTTAGTTTCTGTTTGTCCTTAAAACTCGTGGCTGCACGATCATGACTATGGGCGTAGCCTGGGTCAGCTCGGGTGAGCATGGCGGGGCGACTCATGAGATTGCCCCCGTCGCCGACCACGTGCCGGAACACGACGTCCGGGACCGGCTATACTTGATCAACTCCTTGAACGTCAGCAGCCCGCTGTCGTCGGCATCCACCGCGTCAAAAACGCGCGTGACCGCCACTCGGCGGCCAGGACGTCGCCTTCACTCAGCGACGCTCGCTTCACTGCAAGCTCGCCGAGGTCGAGTCCTTCCGCGGCATGCCGCCAGCCCTGCTCCGTAAGGCCCGGCGATGCCGCGTGCCGACTACGCTCAGCGACTCGCCACCTTCTGCGTCTGGCTAAAGTAGCGACCTCCAAGTTGTAGGGCGCTCTTAACGGACTTGGGCGCGCCCTTGACTGTAGACACCACATGTATCATATCCTATCGTATTCTTGGATTCTAACTTCCTCGTGGGCGTGAACCCTACTGTAAAATATTTGGACCGGAACTTTTTTGGACTTTTGGGGGTTTTGAAAAGTACTTCGACTTTTTCCCGGTCCAACATTATTCCGAACACGGTTGTAAGCGCAACGGTAGGGTACAGACCCTCTGAACTTTACAAAATAGCCCAGATTTCGGTTCTCCCCCCTCCACAGTGAAAATACACCACGTACTTGTCATACGTATGACAAGTACGGTACACGGTGCAGTAGTAAAGGCTTCACTAGTAAATTTACTAGTGGTTTTACAAGTGAAAATGGTTTACAAGTGCCACTAGTAAACTTTACAAGTGCACTTGTAAAATTTACAAGTGCACTTGTAAAATTTACAAGTGCACAAGTAAAATTTACAAGTGATTTCAGGTGTTTTGGCAGGTGTTTTGGGGTGAAACAAGAAGAAACTGTGGCAAGTGAAGCACACATTCAGAAGAACCGGCTTCTTTTTCACCTATCTCGTCAAAATGGGGCTGGGAGAGCAGAGCAAAGTGTCAACCCAGTGCTTGAGAGCCCCGCGCGTAGGCAGACCGCGTCAATCCAGATTTCCCCCACTCCAAGGCAAACGTGAACACTCGAACACGACCCCCCTGTGGCTCGATGCGGTGGGAACACGGGACAATAACATCGGAAGAGACGGAGCGCGAAGGAGGAGGCGTTCTTGTCCTCTCAGAGCAGAGTCGTGCACAGGTACGTCCTGGTACCAGAAATAGAGTTGCACGGCAAAAGACGCTCTGGTATCTTGCTTTTGGCCCAGGAGGTTACGAATATCTCTGCCTGCGTGCGTCTTATGCCGGACAGGCTTGGCATCCATTTTTTGGACTGAGTCGTGGGCAACAGTGCGGTCAACTCTGAAGGGCAAATACCGTAAACGGAAATAAGTTGGACCGGACAAAATGGTCCAACTCACCTATTTTGGGCTCTGGTGGTCCAACTTTTGTCCGGCCAACTTTTTTCGGGGGGTTCTGTGTACTTGGTGCAGTTTTGCGGCTGGCCAGCACTCGCTCCACTCCGTAGTCGCGCATGGGTCCGCCGCCAGGAGTTCCCGAACACTGCGCGGCGCTGCGTAACCCGCTGAGTTCCCTCCAGCAACTCGCAACGAAGCACCCTGGCCATGGTCCAGCCATTGGTCGCCATGGCCCTGTGGTGGAATCACAAGATCTTCCTTGCGTGGAAGGATGTTTGATCGCGACCGGTTGCGGTTGGTCAGTGCCGAGGGTGGACCAAGATGCGTCCACCGTCTGTCCCATTGCTTTGGTAGAGTGCAAACGCAAAAATGCAGAGTGCAAACGAGGTGGCTCGAGGTTGGCTGACAGTGAAGGAAAAAGTATGAGCCGCCAATAAACGACGATCTTGGTACGCTCAAGAAGAAACCCAACGCATCTCTCGCGCCTGACTACCCATTTGTCACGGGACATTTTTTTACCTCATGCCCATCGACCCAACCCCGCCTAAGTGGATACGTGCCTGGGCGGAAATATGTTGGACCGGACAAAATGGTCCAATTGTTTTGGTCGTCCGCGGTCCAACCTTTGTCCGGTCCAACATATTTCCGGTCCAACTTTCTTCTGCTTATGGTATGGAAGATCCACGGGGGGTTTCGAGGGCTGAAGGATTCTTGTCACACGAGGGTGCTAGGGGAAGTTGTTTGGGCTGTTGCCGTGAGATTAGTACTTCTTGGGGTTTGGCGGTTGCTTGGTCGGGTCGGGGTGTTGGGAACGAACGCGGTGTGCCTACTGCTTCATTTTATTGTATCGTTGATTCTTGGGGTGTTGCTGCCGCTGCCGTGCTTGCGTTCTCACCTTCTTCCTATGCTTGTAGGGCCCATGTTGCCCATTCAGCGCACTTGTCTCCCGGGCAGCTGGCACGCGTAGAGCCACACTCCGGAGTACCACGTGGTTCCCTTCGCATAGGCGTCCAGGGCCTGCATTCGGGTGGGTGCCCGAACACCGGCCTTTGGGCCCCCTCCGGCTGAAACCATCTAAGGTGCGCTGTGTCGCCCACTGTCAGAATGTGTTGAGAGGTGGCCTTTTCCTAAACCACATATCTCCGTTGTGCCGTTTTGTAGAATCGATTGCCTCACTAGCGCACTGCTCCGCTGGACCTCCGGAGTTGGTGCAGCGTCTTGCTGTTGATGCTGCTCTGTGGCGCGTTTAGTCGCTCTCGGAGTCTGCGGTTCCTCTGATGCTCGAGGTCCCTGTGCAAACCTGCCGATCTCTTCCATCTGCACTAGGCCGGCGGCATTTTGGGCGCATACATACTTCGTCCGTTCAGCACTCTTCCTGCTGCCTCCTCCGCTTTTTCATGTTTACGAAACCTCACATTTCTGACTATTATGGTCGAGCCCGAGTGTTACATTGATGGGCTGTGTGGAACTCCTCACTGCGGCAACAACAATGTCAAGATCCCTGCTTGGGCAAAGCCTCCGTGCCGAAGCGTGTCGGGAAGTGGCAGGCATGCTCGGACCGACTGGAAGTCGGACCGACTGGAAGTATTCGCAACAGTCAGGTGGCCGCTTCTGCCCAGGGTTCCCCGCTCCCCGCTCACGTCGCCATTGTAGAGTGTGTTTCACTGTTGTGAATTTGGCACGACACCACTCACAGTGCGTCTCTCTTGCCTCCGTTTCTTCTCATTTTGTAGACGCTTTTCCTCGGCAGCTGTCAGCTAAGGGGTCGGACAGTGCGTACAGTTCCAGTTGGGTGCGCGCTGCTCCTCTCATCCTTTTTCAACGGCGCGGCTGTATATCAGGGGAGATGATTCCCATCAACGCTCCCAACAACCCTGCCCAACTCAGTCCGAGGGGTAGTGCACATCGACCAAACCTCCCCAGTTTTCGATCTCGCAATTTTTCACGCAAAACCCCCTATAAATCACTGTTTTGGACTGAAAAACACCTGAGTTCACTTGTAATTTTTACTAGTGCACTAGTAAAATTTACTAGTGCACTTGTAAATTTTACTAGTAAAAAATTTTACTAGTAAATTTACAAGTAAAAGGGTCATTTTACAAGTTTACTACTGCACCGTGTACCTGTAAATTCAGGGTCTCCGGGGCCCGGGCCCCGGGCCCCGGGTTAGCGCTAGGGCCCAGATAGGGTCCAGGCCCACGGTACTCACGCCATCCAAGGATGGAATCTTCAAGATTGCAGCCTCCACAACAAGCAGAGAGCAAGACGAGAAAAAATCAAGAAATAATCTTGATAAAATTTGATACAAAAAGCTCACAGTCGTGCATTTACCATAGGGGCTGAGCGGGCGGAGGCTCTAAGGTGAAATGGTCAAAATGCCCTGGGAAAAATGTGGGACAAAAACTTTCTGAAATGCGGGTTTTTAGGGATGCTGCCCCACAGAAAAAGTTTTTTTTTAACGCCCACCTTGGGTGACTGAGCCGTGGTTTACCCTTGAGGCAGCCAGCTAGACCTGCCAGAACCTGAAAACCTCCTTCAGGTTTCGTGGCTGTGTCGAAGAATACATTCCGAGGACGTTTTTGAACGCTTTTGAATCCGTTGAGCTCAAGGACCGTCTGGGACCCTGGAATGGAATTGTAAACGAATTGCATCTCGTACCAGAGAGTTTTTCCTTTGGTAATCGTTCAGGGCCAAAAACCCTGGAAAATTTTCCAGGGCCCGGGCCCCGGATTACAGGTACCCGGGGGGGTCAGCCGGCTGATCCATGGATGGATGGATGGTTCTTAGCCCTTTTCGGACCTCCCGATTTAACTCCATCTCAGAGGCTGGAGTTCACCGTGTGGATGGATGGATGGTTCTTAACAAGATGCCTGGGGGGGGTGAATTGGCTCATCTAAAGTCCTGTACGCGACACCCAGCATACCTTTTCTCCACCAGTGTTTCTGACCCCCGAAACGCAGAAGCACGTTTACCAGAAAAGAGAGAGACCGAGACAGGGTGATTTCAAAATTGTACAGGCTGCGGTCAATGACCGCAATGTTGCGGTCATTGACCGCAAGGTTGCGATTATTGACCAGTACCCTACCGGTCAATGACCGCATAACTTTCTCAGCTGACCGGTCAGAAACTGACCGGTCAAACATGCGGTCATGACCATGACCGGTCCACCGTGTGGATCACACCACTTAATGCCGCGACGATGCCTTCTGAGTTGAAATCGATTGCACAAACGCACAGCGCGCAGATGATCAAGAAGGCAAAGAAGGGCTTGGCACCAAAACTAAAGCCTTGATTTCGATGAGTATGTCGCAGCTCCCTCGCATAAACACCATTCGTACGCATTTGCACTAGCACGTCGCCCGAAATCGTTGGCTCCAGGACGTTTTCGCGGCTCCTTACAGAGGATCTCACTGACGATTAACCGGGAAACGATAGCTGGCTCTATCTCACTGCGTGTGCTGTACTTTGCTTCGCACAGAGCTCTCAGCGCCCGGACCTCGTCCTTCGTCTATGCGTTCCCTTGCCGTTCGCTGTAAGTCATTCCAACCATCGAAGAAACTTTCGTACTTTCAGCCTTCGGGGGCTTTCCTTTTGGTTTCTTCTTGTTCCAGCTCTCGTTGTGTCGTGTCCGGTTGTGCTCGTGTGTTGGTGCTTGCAGGGGCTGCAGTTTCTGCTAGTGTCATAAGAGATCTAGGACGGGGTTTCCTCGCCCTTCACCAAAACATATATCTTACATTATCAGAGTCGCAGCGGTTGCGCTTCAATAACCGCAAAGCAGCTGACGCAGAGCTGCTGCGGTGGAGCCTTATGCAAAAGCGCGGCGGCCAGTGGTCAGCAACAGCTTACCAGCACAAGCAGTAGACAAGAAGAACAAAAAGAAGACAAAAAGGGACGCCCCCCGTTGATGACAGGTTCTGTTTTAGCTCCAAACCCCAGCAAAAAAAAGCACGAACACTTCCCCCGGAGCCCTTACGCAAGGTGTGGAGATCTGGCAACGGCGAGTCGAAAGGGCCTGACAGGAAGAGGCAGCAGCGTGAGAGCTGTGGAAGCCAATCCAACAGCAGAGCCGAGAGCAAATTCGGTGGCAGCTGACAAACACAGACGAGCCAAAAACAAGCCCCAACCAGTTGACATCGCAGGAAACCTGCACGCAAAAATGTTACCGGCGACGCAATCGAGTTCGCACATAAAGGCGGTCTACAAACGCTCTCGATTCGCAAAGCACTACATTTGACAGGGACATGTGTACATATTCCGTTCCCTCGGTTGCTTTACATGCCAGCCGGACCAGCATCACAGACAGCTCCAGGTTGCATGCGTCGGGGCTTATGCTTCTTGAGCAGAAGCAGGCACTGATTGATGCCAGACTGCTGACCGAGTTGGACTGAGTTTGGCCCAAACCTCGTTAGGTGAAGCTCGGGCCCGGCGCAGGAACGAAATTGAGTTGACGGCAGGAAAAAGTCTAAAAGGTCTTAAATGTTTAATCCAGTTTCTTTAGTGTTACTCACTACGGTGACTAAATATTTGTGACAGAAGTTGTATGGAGTAGCAGGTGTCACTCTGGTGTCACTCAATTCTTATGATGTCAATACACAACACCTACGTTTTCTTGTCCCAAACTCCCGTTTTATGCACGCAAGCCCAACTGCGGTTACGGCTCGCGCTACCGTTTAGACGTGATAATGGCACTGACTTCGCCAACACCTTCAGTACCTTCTACCACTGACGGTCATCTTAGTAAGAGGCTCGCTCATCTCTCCCACTTGTGCCATGTTTCCACTTCCCTATTTCAATCATCAGCTTGTTGCCTCGTTAATCCCCTGGGCAACTCGAACCAACGACAGTCGCTCCCTGCCACCAGCTCACAAACGTCTTAGCCGGCTGGCTGGTCAGCTGGCTCGGCGGCTGGCTTTGTTCTGAGCGGCGCCCTTGGGTTGCGGCTCCTTTTCTATCTCGTGATCTACTTTGCCGCGATGCACAGGGCACCGTGTCGGGTGCATAAAGGGTCCGGCGACGTGTGCTCGTTCCCTGTTGTCGAGCACCTTTCTTGCGGGGGCAGGGAACGACCCAGCAGCAACTGAAATGCCTCAGAAATTCTTTTGCACTCGCTTGGTCCACATTCTGTCCTTCCATCATGGCGAAGGCATCCTCCCCTGCATGCTGAGCGCTGTGCAAAACAGCTTTCTCGATGTCGCTTGGTAAGGGACGCGTGCCTCAGCCAACACGAAGCAGAATTCCTGTCGATCCTCTGCCGACTATCATTTCAAAGGAGATATCGTGAAGCTTCCCACTCTGCACTTCTGCAACGAAGTCTGCACGGGCTTCCAGAAATGTGTCTTGAATCGGTTGTGACTGTCACTTCGCACGCTCATGAAACAGCCCGCTAATTGCAGCTATGCACACATCCACTCCTTGTGGCAGCATGACCGTGCTCGCTGGCTTCGCCATCTGGAGCCATGAGATTGTAAATTTGTTGCATTAGTGTGATTGTCAGGCCTTCGACTACCCTGAGCAACGCACTATGCACACTCCGTGTCTACGTCAGAACAGATGGAACGCGTCTATTGCGTCGCCGCGGAGGCGGCCTACGAGTGGGTGTCATTGTGGCCTCCCGGCCGGAGCCATCGTTGGACGACCCTTCGCTCGTTTCCTCGCGTTTGCGTCGGTTCGCGCGTCGGATGGACGCAGCCGGGGGCTGCGCATTGGGCGGCGTTCGTCGGGCGGGGGTGTTGGCCCGGAGTTGCGGCGTTGGCAGTTGAGTGCGTCGGCGCCGCCGCGCTGGGGGGGTGCGTGGGACGGAAGGGTCCTCCGCAGCACGCCGCCGTAGCGGCGCAGCGCGATCGATCGTTGGTGAGTCTCCCTGGCCGGAGCCGGAGGATTCCTCGCTCGTCTCCCCGCGTTTGCGTCGGAGCCCGCGTCGGGGCGCTGCCGGTGCCGGTTGAGGTCCCGCCGGAGGTGCAGGTGCCTCGTTCTCGTCGTCGGCGTCGTCCGGCCGGTCTCCCGCCCGGTGGTGGCCACTCCGGCAGCACACGGAGGCATTGGCGCAGCCGCCGCAACGCGTCAGGTGGTGCGCTCCGCAGCATTGCGTGAGGACACCGTCACCGGGCTCGTGGTGGTCCCGGCAACACTGCTCCGGCGTGCGCTGTGAGCTCGAGGCGCACAACGGACACTTCTTCTTCGCGCACTTGTCGCAGACCTGAAAACGCCCTCGCGTCATGGCCTGCGACGCGGGCACCAGCACTGGGTGCGCAGAGCGTGTCAGCACCGGCCTCCGCACCTCCCACTGCTGAGCGCGCTCAGCGCGTAGAGCCGAGTCGTACTGCGGGAACACGTCCCTACCCCACACTTGGCTTGTCAGCCCACCGACGGGCAGGGCACGCGTGGCACAGGCCTCCAGGCCATGAGATGAAACACCACCATCATCTCCTCCAGCATGGCTCCTCACTTTTCCGCGCCTGCGGTCAAGTCACCAAATGTCCTATCAGCAGGACACAACTATGAAGAACCTAGCAACCTCTCAGACACACGAGCTATGGACGCTGACCTGTGGAACTTAGCCGTAGGCTACCTCTAACTTACGCTGTTTCGCAAAATCACGGGACGAACGTTAGAAAAAAACTGAGATCCCATCAGGAAAACCCCCCAAAACCCCCTGGGACACCCCGTACACCCCTGAAACTTCGATAGACTCTTTCCGACGTTCTGGCGGTGCAAGAGACGCACCTCACCGACTGGGCACAACGAGACTACACGAGCTAAGAGAATCGGTGGGTACCTTCGTTGTTAGTCAATGGTGGTTTTTTGTGTCAAACAAATCATAGATGGCCGTTATATAACGTTATATCACTCATTCCACGAAAAAGTGTCACAGATTTCGGCTTTTTTCGGACTTCTGCCGAAAATTTCCATCTGCAGGTCCGAAAATGGTCGGTTTCGAGATTTTGAGGACACGTTTGAATCCGTTGAGGACAGGGCTTTCCGAATATTTGGTCGGATAAAATTTTTGACCGACCCCCCCCCCGGAAATGGAGGTCGGCACCCGAAAAAATGGGGTCCTGGAGATCGGTTTTTTTTCTCTCTGCATCCAGGAGGGGGTCAGATTTTGATCGCTGGGCTAGCTGGCAGCTTGCCCATAATCGCGCATCCCAGAACTACTCGAAAACCAAAAGATTTCCCAAAAAGACCTCGAAAATAACTTCCAGACGGCTGCTTTTCACACCGAAAAATCGCAAAAAAAAAAAAAATCGGACCGGGGGAATCGAACCACGGCCTACAGGGGCCCAGGAGGGTGCGGTAACCGTTAGGCTATGTTGCCAAACCTCGGGCCAAAATTCGCTTTTAGCGCCTGCTCAGTTGGAATTCTTATCGGAAAGTGCGAGATCGTCATTTACTCGTTTCCAGTCCCAGGACGGTATTTCTGTCCTCTGGGAGCTTATTTCGCCCGGTTTGCGAAGAACTCAAAATGAGTCCAAAATTATCACTCGGTCAGGGGTTTTTCCCTTTGGCGAAAAAAAATTTTTTCGCCAAAAAAAAAAAAAAAATCTGAAAAGGGGTTGGCGAAAATATTTTTTTCGCCAAAGGGATTTTTGCGTGGGGGGTCAGGGGGGTCACCTACAAGAGCCGAGACAGCAGGCGAGGCCGGAGGCCGAGGCTGGGTGATGCCCGAGAAGGCCGAGACAGGGCAGGCGAGGCCAGAGGCCGAGGCTGGGTGATGCACGAGAGGTCCCGGGCAACAGCACAGTCGAGTGCAGAGGCGGGCCCGCGGAGGCTGTGAGAGGGACTCAGGATGAGGTTAACAAACACACTGTCTTGTTTCTTGTTTAACACAAAGTCAGCCAGGCCCAAACCAAGTAACATGTCGCTTGCGAGTTTCGGTTTCCGTGCGGCCGCTGCACGTGGCCCCTCAGACGAAACCATCCAGTTCGACTACGCGAACTGGAGAGGACCGAAGCTTGAGAAGCAAGCAAGCCTCAGGCGCATCAACCAGGGGACAGGCAGCAACAGGCTGAAGAACGCCGAGTTGCTGGCTAAGGTGAAGGCCTACGATGCTGCTCAAAAGAAGATCGCCGCCGAGAATGCTCTCACTGCTCGCACATCAGCCGAAGACCTGCCCGCTCAAGCAGAAGTTGCCATCCCAACACCACCTGCTGCAGTTGAACCCCCCGCATTTGAAGGCTACGAGGTTGTTGCCGAGTATGAGTCGGACCCAGATGATGACAGTCTTGTCGGACTTTCCGTTCTTGCTTTAGTAGCTGTCGTGGTCGTGATCCTGTCCGGTTCAGCAGTGGCATTTGAGCCGATTGTTGTTGACGACGAGCCCGCTCCTGAGTCGGAAGAAAACACGAAGTTTCGTACATTTGGCAGTGGCAAAATTCTGCGATCCACTGTTGACAGGTGGCTTGCCGAGTATCCATGGCTCGATGTGTCAGATGCGGGGGCCCAGTGCAAGGTTTGCAGCCAAAAGTTTCCGCGTACAAGAGCAGTCCTCATCAACATGCCTTACGCCGACCAAACGCACCTCCGAAACCGCATGAAGAAGCACGAAACGTCCGCCGAGCATGTTTCTGTCTCTGACATTATGACAAACCTTCGTTCAGGTGTCAGTAAGATGCGGGCTCAACTGCGCAAGATTGTCAAAACAATCTTTAAAATCGCACGCCTGGAAATCCCCCACACGGTGCACGTGCACGACTTGCTATCCTTCTTTTCTTGCTTGCACCAGGACCGCGATTTCTGTGCTTGGCTGAAGCAGGATGTGACGTATACATCGTCAACTGTGGTGAGAGAGCTTCTGGAGTTGATCGGCTTGGTATTAGAGAAGCGGCTGTACACCGAGATTAGGGAGTCCCGGTTTTGGTCAGCCACAGCAGATGCAACAACCGACGTGACGGGAAAGCACCAACTTGTGGCCACCGTTCGTTACCTCAGGAGAAATGCTGTCCAAGAGCGCTTCATTGGCCTTGAAGTCCTGCACGATCAAACTGCAACCGGCTACGCAACGAAGATAAAGCAGATGCTGTGTTATCTCCCGAAGGGCTCGTTCGTATCCTGCTCGTTTGATGGGGCTTCGGCGATGTCTGGGAAGTTTCAGGGTGCCGAGAAGAAGGTTCGCGGTGGGATCAATGCTACTGCGCTCTTCATGTGGTGTTGTGCCCACGTCCTCAACCTCCTTGCCCAGGATGGCATAAAAGCAGTTGCGTTCATGGGAGACTTCTTCAGAACCGTCCGCGCCCTTTGGCTGATCTTCTCCGACTCCGACATCAACAAGCTACTTCTGAGCAGCGTATTCGCAGACCCGACATTTGCAGCGATGTGTGAGAAGGTGAATCGTGCCCTGGTGGAGCCGTCCGATACACGCTGGCTGGCCTACTGGAGAAGTGTCTCTGTCATCCGTATGCAGTATTCTGCAATACGCGAAGCCCTTAGACGCATCTGGAACGAGCGGAACAGCACCCACGCAGAGCACCTGTACAAAGAGGTGAGTAAGCCGCAATTTTTTGCATGTCTTGCACTTGCGTGTGACGTTCTGGAAAAGCTGCATGCAATCTCTCTTGTTTTCCAAGGAACCGCGACCACCATCTCGGATGTTTGCAGAGAAGTGGACTCGCTCGAAGCAGAATTGAGGGCACTAAGCTCGGAAGAAAGGGCCAAAAAGATCACGAAATACTACACTTGCTGGCGCCGTTCGTTCTTCGAAGCGACCAACGTTGCCGTTACCCCTGCAGCGTTCAGCACATTCCATCAGACTATCGCCTCCCCATACATTGCTGCACTCCTCAAGTCCACAACGGTCCGGTTTGAATCCAAGGAAGTTCTTCGGCACTTCGTTGTCTTTGACCGCATTGCGTGGCCAGAGGGCGCGCACCTTACAAACTGGGGGGATGAACACATCCGGGAGCTCTACAGATACTACAGCAAGCCCGGCCGGGTCACGTACCGACAATATGAAGTGGACGTGCCAGCAACAGACACGATGCCTCGACCCACATACAGCACCACTCGCTCGGAAACGAAGACAGACCACGGCACTCCCCTTTTGCACGGAATGACCGAGGCAGACCTGGTGAGAGACTGGACCCTACTTAAGGAGGTTCTACGCGCCTCAAGATACTCCAAAAATGCACACGCGGTGTATCAAGCCTTCGCCCCTGATGGCACTGCGAGTGCCCGCATGCAGCCATTGAGACAACTGGTCGAACTGGCACAGACCATTGTCAGTTCCTCTGCAGAAAGTGAACGCCAGTTCAGTACCCTGGCCCGTGTAAAGACCCGACTGCGCAACCGCATGCTGAACACGACACTGCGCGCCCTCTTTTTCATCGAAGACACCGATGAGAAGGAGATGGACGACGCGACTGCGGAGGAGGTAATCGACCTTTTTACTTCTGGCTTCGCAGCCGAAGCCCTAAGGGCAGCATGGTTTGCTGGAGAGTCTGAGCCGGTGGAGAAGGTAGCGAAAAAGCGCAAAATTGACTTGACACTACCCTGAAACCTTGCTGCACCTCCTTGTCCTGTCTTGACTTCTTCTTTTGTTAACTTGTACCCGTCCCTTCCACCAGACCAACCGCACGTATTCTCCGACTCTCTCTTCCTCCTTGCACCACGAACCGCCGAAGACTCAGAATGGAAGGACAGATGCGGGTGGACGGGCTCTGTACGACGTGAGGGCGAGAAAAATTTTCTCGCTGACAGAAGAAATTTTTTCGCCAGCATTTTTGGCCTTGCTGGCGGGCAGAATAACCCCTGCACTCGGTAGTGAAAAAGAAATTTCTCCGCCTTTCTTTCTTTCTTTCTTTATTTCTTTACTTATTTCCGTCTTCTTTCTTATTTCCCTCGTCGACCCCCCCCCTTCCTATCCCCTAACCTGTGGACCTGTCACTCGTGCGCGTGTCTCTTGGCGCAAACGGGCTAGTAACGCCCGACCGTTCCGGATGCTGCTCTTCTGAGCGGCTGAAGGAACGGTGCTTGTTTTTCATTCATTCATTCATTCCGCCTTTTTTTTAGCCCATGGTCCAGAGGTTACCACACCCACACAGGGGTTTGGGGGTCGGTGGTTCGATTCCTGCCGGAAATCGTTTTTTTGGGTTTTTGAAACAGCCCCAAAACCGACCTTTTGTCCATCTGCACGCCAGATTTTGGTCGCCACGCGAGCTGATTGCTTGCCCATAATCGCCAGGGATAGCTCTTTCCATCCCAAAAAAAGTTTCCCAAAAATTTGACCCAAAACAGGCTGCTTTTCAGACGGAAAATCTGTGACACTTTTTCGTGGAATGAGTGATATAACGTTATATAACGTTATTCCCGGAGTTATTTGTTACCCCCCCAGGCATCTTGTTAAGAACCATCCATCCATCCATCAGCCGGCTGACCCCCCCCCCCCCCCCCCCCTCAGGCTATTTTCACTGTGGAGGGGGGAGACGCTACCTGTCACACTCTAAGGTGGTCACCACGGTGGGCGGTCAGAAAAAAAATTTTTTTTTTTTGCCCCAAATACCCCAAATACCACACTTTGGAAAATTTTTGTGGGCCCACTTTTGGCAGGGAATTTTGACCATTTCACCTTAGAGAATTTGACCACCCAGCCTCCAAGGCAACTGCACTGTAGAGGGGGGGGGGTCTGGTTTATCCGGCCATCCGGCCAAAGTGGCTGATCCTTAACAAGAGCGCTGTACCCCCCCCCCTAAATCCAGAAAAACCGTTATTGACCGTTATAAAACCGTTATTTGCCATTTTTGGTCGAAAAATAACGTTATTTGACCGTTATAACGTTATATATGAGCCAATTCACCTACCCCCCCTGAAAGCGACTTGAGCTCGATTACACTCGATTACGCGTCGATTACACTCGATTACACTCGATCAGCTTTTGGTGAATTGGGGGGGTACTGTAACAATTGATTAAACACACAACACTCAGCCGATCCTGATTAGCCGATGCAACGTACTGTGGGGCATGATTACGCCTCGGATCCTCGGTTGTGCTCCTTAGCTGGATCGCTAGCTCGAGGGAGGAAACTGTGTTGTTCAGCAGTGGGCTCGGCAGCGGGAATCATTTCCTGCACGTGTTCTCCGTGAACGCCCACTGCGGCTACAGAAGGGCCGACGACAGGGAGCGTCTCATCACTGACGTCCACACAGACAGGCGGCGGCCCTTGGGGACGTGCCGGTTGCCATCGTCGGTGACGATTAACACCAACCGCGAGTCATCGGATGCATGCTCAGGACGGGGGGGCACGATGCTGCAGCGACGGAGCGCCCCCGAATACATATGAGCGTGAGACCACACTCGGTTCCAGGATTGACTACATCCTTCTAAACGAGGTAGCGACCCGCTCGCTGAAGTCCATGGCTAGGGGTCAGCGCCTTGGGCAGGTGCACCAGACCATAGACGGCTACTTGATCCGCAACGTCAAGTATGGACAGAGGCTGGTCCTTCGCGCGGGCGGCCCTCTGGTCGTCGCGCCGGGAGTCCCTCTCCTTCTCGCGCTGTTCGCTGCAACGAAACCATTTTTTCGCCGCGGAGCGGAAGTTGACTGGCACTTCGGGAGGCATGCCGTCGACTCCAAGAGGGAGCCATATGTGAGACCGGCGAGGATAGCGGCGGTCGACACAAAACCGGCCGGTTCATCGTCGTCGTACAGACCGGCCCATGCCTCGTAGACGACAACATGCAGCACCCGGCGCCTCTTGGCGACAGTCGAACTCTCCGCCCCGGTCCACTCCTCGTCGGCAACCTGGCGGATCCTCTTGTACTGGAGGTCCGCCACGCCCTGCTGCCACCCCTCGAGAACCCAGCGCCTCAAAGACGTTCGTCGTGCCATCCGACCCGCCTTGCAGCGCCGAAACCCTGCCTTCCCAGAACTGCCCGAGCGACATCATTGACATTCCCTCCTTCCTGGTAGGAATCTGAAGCCATACCTCGCAACGGCCGCCTTGTGTGAAGTCCCCGGAGAAACTCAGCCGGTTCATGTATCTCCTACAAAAGCAGGTGCTTACACAAAAAGAAAGAGACAGGCAGCAGGCGCTTGTGCCATTGGTTTCTGTTTTGCATTTGTCATAGATGGCCGGTTGATAACGTTATATAACGTTACATAACGGTCGAAAACGCAAAATAACGGAAAAAATAACGCAAATAACGGTTTTTGGGAATTTTCAGATTTTGGCCATTTTTTGCCGATTTTTCCATATTTCGGCCATTTTTACCCTTGTGTCCAGATTTCTGGCCGGTTTTTGGTCAAGCTTGGCCTATTTTCTCAGATTTTGGCCTATTTTGGTAGTACCTTCGACCTCCGTCGATTAGCAGACGGTGCTTGACTGGAGCGTTCACGGGAGGGGTTTTCTTCACGGATCTTTGAGCACTGAGGGCAAACACTACCGGATTTGGCTCAGAACGAGCTGAAAACGCGCGATTTCACTCACCACAGGCAGAAAAAAAAATTTGCGAGGTGTGTCCCCTACAGATTTCTCCCTACAACGGTATCATGCGACGAAAATAACGTTATATAACGTTATTATAACGTCATATTGAGCCAATTCACCCACCCCCTGATCGAGCGTAATCGAGTGTAGTATTTTGGGGTTAGAATGCAAAGAATCTGTGGCGATAATCTGCATCGCCGACGGCGCGGTTATCTCTTCGCACGTGAAGTGTCATGCTTTCGCCTCTTTAGCTCGTCTTGATCGTCGCGCTCAGGCGCGCGTTTGGTGCTTCGCTTCTTCTTCGATTGCTCGTCGAGGTTCATCGGTTGCGCGTCGATTTCTGCTTTTTCTCGGCGCCTGGGCGATGGTCGTGGCGCATCGACGCGTCCTTTGCGTCTTTTCGGTACCGGCTCCGCCGCGGAGTCCGATTGCCGCTTCTTCGCTGGCGTTGATGCCGTCTTCCCGACCTTCGTTGCTGATGTCGGCGTTGATGTTGCGGGCTCTCGCTCGCCTTCCGCTGCTTCCCGCAGAATGAACACTACGTTCTCACGCTTCGCCTGTCTCGGCGCCGGCGCGGGGCCCTCCAGCTCCGCCTTCCTCTTCTTCGATGCTGCTTCTTCTCCTCTCTTCTCCTCATAACTCCTCGCCACGGCCGCCAGGTGGTGACCCTTCCGACAGCACAGTTTCGGCCTTCGACTCCGCAAGTCCGCGAGCCGGCTGCAGTGCGCACACGTCGGCATGCCATGATCAAGGCACCGGTGGTGTCCGTTGCGGCAGCACTCCGCGATCGTCTTGCACGTCGCGCATTGCGTCAGGCGGTGTTGCGCGCAGAACTTCACCGCAAGGCCGTCGTCTTCCTTGTGGTGGGCCTTACAGCACCACGCCACCGACTTGCCCTGGCGCTTGCACCCGTCGCATTTCACCTTCTGGTGCTCGTGGCACACCCGCTCACCCCACTTTTCGTGTCGGGGAACCCCTTCCGGCACGTACCACGGATCCCCTCCGACGACTGCCGTCTTCTTTCCTTTCTTCTTCTCCGTAGCGTCGTTGAACACCGCCCATCTCGCCGCGCGCTCCGCCCTTCCACCTCCGTACGTCGGGAAAAGGTCCATCCCCCACGCCTCGCCGTTGAACTCGTGCCGAGCCGTCGTCAGCTGCGTCTCGAGAACTTCCATCGTCTCCGTACCACCACGGAAGATTGGCCTCATCTCGTACCCCGTGAGGCACGGCGGGGCTCCCACCGTTCTCAACGACCCTATCTTCTCCAATTTCCTTCCCGGCAGAGGCGGTTCGTCGCCGTTCCGCTCCAGCGCGTCCCCGACGGTCTTCAAAAGCCTTGCGAGTACCCTCGCACGCATGCTCAACGGTGTCCCGTCCGTCGTTGCTACGACACTGCCTGGAAGGTCCAATCCGGTGTATACCTCAAAGTCGATGGCGAGCTCTGCCGTCGACACGTCACCCGCCACCGACCAGCACATCCCATCCAGCCAATACTGCAGCGCCCGGAACCACCTCTCTCCTCCGACCGCCGCGAAGGTCCCCGGTCCAGCGATCGCTTCGAAATTCAGCCGGCGCGGGGGGCAGTCGTCAGGGTGCAATTGTCTCCAGGGGTGGCCGACCGCCCGGTCTCTTCCTTCTCTCTCCAGCCGTCGTCTCTCGTGCATGACCTCCGCCATGAACGTGTGCAGCACTTCGATGTTGACTCGACTTCCCTTCGGCAGTATCCCGTGTTCTTGCAGGCACGGGGGCCAAGTCGAGCGATCCGCGCCAACAATTTCGGCATATTGGTTTTGCCCTCGGATTCGTTCGTACGCCCGGCACTGCCACCAAATGTGGCCCAGAGTTTCTTCCGTCGCCTCGTCACAGCGTCTGCACAGCCCGTCACCTCCCCACAGCTTGGCCGCATGTGACTCCGTCATCACCGACCCAGCCACGACCTCGGCAACGTCCCGTGCAGCCGTCAGCGTTGTCGACGCCTTCAGCCCGTAGGCATTCGTCGCGACGTACTCTACACCTGCCCGTACCCCATCGAAGTCTACCCGCCTCTTCTCAAGCTCCCCTAGTCGCCAGCCGCGAATCAGCTTTCTCAGGGTGTGCCCTCGCTCCCCCTTGCTTTGTCGCACCAGCCTCAGCACATTCCCTGCCTCGTCCTCGGCGTTGTCGAAATCTTCCGTCCATCGTATACCGAGCTTTTTTGCATGCTCGGCCGCAATACCGACCGGTCCCCATGCGCGGATTCTGCTGCCATACGCCCGTCGAACTGTTGCGACGCGGGCCCTCCACGCCGGCCTTTTTCGGCACACTTCTGCGATCATGCCGAGTGACCGATATGGCAGCACTGCGTATGGGTCGAGTAAGTGGGCCTTGTTGAGAATGCCCAACACGGCCTCTTGCGCCCTATGCAGTCTCACCGGGTCCCAGACGCCTCTGAGTAGTGCTGCGGTGAACTTCCCCAGCCCCCGCACCGTCGGGAGCGCGAACTCGGAGCCGTACGTCGCCGCCGGTAGAACCGCCATCGCCGCTAGCCCCGACCTCTGCGCCCTCGAGATCGGTAAGGCACCCAACCGTTCGGCCTCCTCTGCACGCTGGTCGTAGCGCAGGTCCGTTGTTCTGCGTGTCCGCTTCGTGCCGACCAGACATCCTACGATTGTAAGCTCTTCCTTCGTCACGATGTCGGTGCCACCTATCTTCAACTTCGCTTCGTACCCCTTCGGCGTCCCGAAAGCGAACGTCTTCGGTATCCCGATCGACATGCCGGTGTTCGCACAAAACCTGTCGACTTCCACCAAGGCGTCCTGCAAGCATGCTTCTCTGAGACGCGTCAGGAGGGTGAGGTCGTCCGCGAAGGACTCGCTCGTCACCCCCCCCACGTCGTCCACTCTGCGCACCACGATGGACAGCAGCGCGTTGATGAGGATCACGCTCAGGGGGCAGCCCTGCAGTATCCCGTTGGTGGTGTAAAAGATGTCTCCCAGCCCCATGTGCAACTTGTACCGCCTTCGTAGTCGCGCGTAAACATCGCGCAGCGGCCCGAGAATTCTCTCATGGAGGCCAAGATCCCCCACCAGCTTCAGCACGACGTCTCGTGGCACTTTGTCGAAGCACTTGGCAAAGTCTAGGGCCACGCCGTACAGCTCCTTTCCCGTCAAGAGAGCCTCTTCAATCTGCGAGGCGATTTCAAACACCACGTCCACGGTTCCGTGTTTGGGCCTGAACCCGTGCTGGCTATCTGCTATCCAGCCTTCTTGCCACTGGACGACGTCCCTGAGCCTCGTGCTCGCCCACAAGCGATAGACCGCGCTTGTGACGGTGATGGGCCGCAATGCCAGCGGGTCGAGGGTTTCGTCTTTCGGGATCAGCGTGACCGCGGCTTCCAACAACGCGTTCGGCCACGTTCCGGTCGCTTCTATCGCGTTGAACACCTTCGCCAGGGCGTTCAGCAACGGCAGTGGCAGCTTCTTTAACTCTGCTGTGCTCCATCCGTCCACGCCCGGGACTCCGGCACGCTGCTTCTTTCCAAGAACGCTCCTCAGATCATCGCCCGTCAAATCTCGGCACACCATCGGTCGACATCGGATGTATTCCGCATACTCCGCCTTGAAGGCTTCATAGCACGGTTCCGGTCTACTCGCGTACATCCGGTTGATGGGCGCCCATTCTTTCTGCAACGTCGCGTCGATCTCCCGTAGATTTGCCGTGTAGCGGCCATCCACTTTCAGCGCCACCAGACCGTCCGCCTTCTTCCTTCTGCACCACGGAAGCAGTTGCGCCCTGTTTGCACAGTGGAAGTTCTGCATCTTGCTCTCCAGCTGAGCTATTCTCCCCTTTCGCGCCTGTGCTGTCAGTGACCGGCTCCTCGCTTCCAGCTTCTGCCTCAAGGTCTGGGCGACGCTCAAGTCCGGCGGGCGTCGCGGCAAATCGCGCACCTTTGGTACTCGTCCGGCCATTGATTCCAGTCCCGATACTACGTTCTCCCACGTCTTCTCCAGCGATCTCGGCATGCACCCGGGTCCTTCCCCACTCAGTGTTTGCAGCCCTCGGATGTAGGCGTCGAGGCCGTTCAATATCTTCCGGAATCTGCTTGAGGCATACGTACCCGCGCCCGTCCCGGTGTCTGTCACGGACGCAAAATGTTCTCTCTTAGGCTTTCTTGTCTCACCCCGTCCTTGATAGGCGGCAACGGGCCCGTCGAGCAACCCCTGTTTCTCCGCCAGCTCGACCAGATACCCCTCGCACGCCTTAGTCGCCGACACCCAGAGCGCTTCCACGTCATCTGGTGCTGCATCTTCGAACCGGTGCTTCACTAACAACTCTTCCGCCCGCGCTGCTGCCCGTCCTTCGTGCGTCACGTCTACCTGGCTCATGGACCTTGGCATGCGGTACCTCTCACATGTGTCTGCAAACGCGGTGATGTCCAGCTCTACCGTCACCATCTTGTGGCTGGGCACCCGCTGCCCTTCCGCGTCTACGACGACGGTGGTTTCGCTCGCTACCAGTGAGTGTATCGCGACGTCGTTCAGCAAGACGTGATCGATGCGTGTGCCTCGCGTCCCTGTCTTCTCGTACGTCTTCGGGGCACCGCCATCGGTGCAGATCTCTGCGGCGTCGTACCATCCCGATCGCAGCATGCACGACATCGCCGCCGACGACGAGGGCTCCGCATTAAAATCGCCGGCCACAATGACCGGTACTCGTCCGAGACTTGCTGCTTCTCGGTGCACCTCCGCAATAATCTTCTCCCTCTCCGGCGCCGCCTTGTCCCCCGAGTTCGCATACAGTGTGAAGACATGCAAAAATTGGTTTCCTCTTCCAAGTCCGACGGCCACGTGCACCCACCTCCGGCTCGGTGACGGCTTCCCGACCACGAAGGCCGGCGCCGGTTTCTTCGCAAAGACTGCAACACCCGCTCCGCCGGCTTCCGCTATCCACGGTGATGCTTTGCCCTGCCGGTCAAGTCGCTCCCGACACGGTTCCCCCCACAGCGACTTCCAGTCTCGCCTGACGCCGTCCTCGAACTCCCTCTGACCCCAGTCGGTCAAAAGCGTCTCCTGTACCGCCAGAATGTCGACAGCGGCACAATCCAAAAAGTGTGCCCTCCCCCCGAGAGATGTCATGTTTATCGTCCCGAACTTCAGCGTCTCCCTTCCTCCTTGTAACACGCCCCCGTCCCGCTTCGGCGGCACCTGCTGCGACCTGGCGTCCGTTCCTTCATGTGCTGCGACCCTCACCGCGTGCTCGACCCGGCTCAACTCCACAGTTTCCACCGTGTCTGCATGTAGCGCCAGCTCCGCCAATGTGGTACCCGGGAGCAGGAGCCGGTCGTAGTGCTCCGGAACGTACGTGACCGCCGTCTGCTGCCCCGTGGCGCCCACGCGAGGTGCGTATCGTCGCAGGATGTGCGGCCTCCTGCTGTCCAGCACCCAGAGTACCGCTCCGGTGACCGTCGCGGCTGCCGTCAACGTCATCTCGTCCCCGTACTCGTACGGCCCCCGCATTGCCTCCACGTAAGCAAACCAGCTGCCGTACCTTTCGGACGGCGCGAAGTGTGCTTCGAATGTCGGGTCTTCCAACATCGCGTCCACAACCCGTGCACGAAGTCTCCTTACCGACCACCCCGGCAGTCCGGCTGCGACCGCTGCGAACTGGCAGGCCCCGTCCCCAGGGACTTCTTGCACACTCGCTCCCATCGCGTCCGCGGCTTCTCTCAACCTTAACCCCAGCGTTTCGTGCGTCTCTCCACCGCCACGCATCCCGTCGTTCTCCAGTCACGAACGCTTCGCCGCTGCTGGTTGGTGTGCCTTCTTCGCCTTTGCCGAGGGTGACTTCCCCGGCGTGCTTAACAGACGCTTCGCCTGCGACATCTGCGCGTCTTCGGAAGGAGCGCTGGCCTGTCCCGTTTTCTGCTTCGTCGGTGTGGCGACGGGAGTCTTCGGCGCCTTCTTCTTGCTCGCTTGGGTTCGGTCCACCGGCATAGTCGGGGGTGTTTTCGGCCTCATAGTTGCCACCATCTCCGTCAGCTTCTCCATCTGGGCACTGAGCGCCGCGATGTCACCCCTCAGAGCGTCGTTTCTCGCGCGTAGCTCCGCGTTCTCCGCCCGGAGCTGCTTGACCACGCCTTCCTTCTCGCCCGCGCTCTTCGGATGCTCGGACGTGCCCGTCTTCCCCTCTTCCTGCCGTCGCATCGCCTCGAGGTATGTTCGGACCTTCGGCGTCCTCTCCGCCCTCGCATCCCATACCTGCGATTTTTGCCGCCGCCCGGTCCGGTCTTCCTCGGTCTCGTCATCGACCTTCATAAGACTTGCTCCCGTGCGTATCAGTCGATGCGGGGGCGGCTCTTCGCTGGTGACGACGCGCGTGTCCCCATGCGTCTTGCTCCAGTAGGCCGCGACCTGGCGACATGCCCAGCCCGCCGCCTTCATCGTCGCCTCCAGATCCGAAGCGGCATCGCGCGCCTGCGCCCCCCTCACCAAGTAATGCAACGCGGGCGGTCCCTGCTTCGCCGCCGCCTCGCCCAGCGATTCCCGCACCTGCTCGGACTTGCCACCTTCGACTCTCACCCCCAGCCGCGCGCGACTACGAGCAAGGCCTAGGCAGCCATTCCTTTGTGCGAACACGAGGGCGCTCTTCAGCGACGCCTCCGGGTCAGCTAGCCATACCACCTCGTTGGTCTCCGACCCCTCCCTCCACCGCGGTATGCGCAGGAAGAGCCCTCTTCTGCCCGAGACCTTCAGCAGCTTCTCGACCTGCTCATCTTCGACCCGTATCATCAGCTGGTACACCCGGTGTACCCGCCGCACATTAAACATGCTGTGCGGGCTCAGCATCACCTCTGCCTCTCCCGCGAGCCGCTTGCACTCCGCCTTCAGCACCCGCCCCCCCGATGGCTCCTGCAGGGCCGCCAGCGTCTCCGCTCCGCACCAGCGTGCATCCATTTCGGCGCAAATCAGCACCGTCGACGTCGGCGGGCGGTCGACTTCCTTCACATCCGCGGGGGCGTACACCACGTCTCCCTCCGGAGACCTCGTCACGAAAGCTGGCAGCACCTTCTCCGCGCCGTCGACCCTGCAGACCACGTCTGTCCGTTTGCTGCCCTCCAGAGCTGCCACAGTGACCATGGCCGAGCCCTCCGGC
Source organism: Diplonema papillatum (assembly GCA_030068145.1). Taxonomy (NCBI): domain Eukaryota; phylum Euglenozoa; class Diplonemea; order Diplonemida; family Diplonemidae; genus Diplonema; species Diplonema papillatum. The sequence goes on from JAPJBO010000915.1 coordinate 68,816, forward strand.
ATCCCCTCACGTCGTACTTTCCGCGCGCCCGCCATGGGCGCGAACGCCACCGTCGCTTCCGCCAGCTCGGTGTGGTCAACCACCGGCACTCCCCAGTCTTCCTGCCTCAGCTCTATCCTCGCCTTCCTCGCCCCTCCGACTGCCTTCTCGCCTTCTTGTGCCTTCTTCTGTCCGTCCTCTTCCATCGCGCGCGCGGCCGTCGGCTTCTTGCCCGGCACCTCTATCCACCCTCCGTTGCGCTTCTTTTTCTTTTTCCCCTGTTTTCCACCCGACGCCTCTTGCTTCGCCACGCCGTCCCCGCCGCCGCTGGTTTCGTCGTTCTCACCTGCACTCGCCTTGCCTTTTCCGCCTTTACCGCCCGCATTCTCTGCATTTGAACCCGCGACACCGTCACCGCCGTCGTCCCAGCAGAGCTCGCGCTCATCCCCCTCGTCATCCGCCCAGCTGGGAGCGTTCGTCGTACTCTGCTTCTTCGCGCCATCCGTCTGAGCCTGCCTTACCAGCCCGCTGACTGCGGCCATCAGATCAGCCATCTGCTTTCCCTGAGCCTGCACCTGGGCGGCGAGTTCCTTGAGCCCCGGATCCGTCATTGCGCGCTCTCGGGGTTGTACCGCTTGATGTGTACGCGTGTGTGTGTGTGTGTCGTCGGTCTTCTCTCTTTGTCTTCGTCCTCTTGATACTTTCTTGGTGCTTCCTTTTACCGGGACGGATCCCGGTGCCGCTCTCCAATAAAGTACAGAAGAGAGTGTAGTATAGTGTAATCGAGTGTAGTAGAGTGTAGTAGAGTGTAGTCGAGCGTTGTAGAGTGTGATCGAAATTGACACTAGTATTTTGGGTTCGACCACTGGTGGACCCCTGGCTGGCCCACATGAGCGACCATGTTGACCACTGTCTGGCCCAAGAAGTGCCAAGCACAAGCATACGAGGGACGGAAACCGCAGGTGTGGGCCTTCACCGTGGTGGAGCCAGGCTAGATTCGGGGTGGCGCCCTGGGAGGGACAGGGACGGGGGTAGTCACGCCTTAGTCCCAGGGCCTCTCCCCACCCATCTGTATGTGTTCTCCTGGTCATCGCTACCGCGCTGACCTTTCCCTCAAAGCCCGCTGCCCACTGCCCTACAAGAGACATGCTTTGCACTCTCTGAATGCCCATTGACTGTGCTCCGCTTCAGCCGACTGCTTTGGAAGAGGTACTGTGCTCCGTTTGGTGCCGACTGCCCTGCCAGAGACGTGCTTGCAGACAGAGGTCGGCCGCCGCTACTTTGGTTTTCTCTCGCGTCTTCCCAGCTCCGCCACCTTCCCAGAGGCTTGGGGAGAGCCACGTGCTCCGGCTGTAAGGGACGAGACCGAGGTGCGACGCTGGCCCCGGTCGCAATCTGTATGTGCCGGCCCGGCCCGATTAGGCCTTTGGAGTACCGCGTGAATGGCGCGATTGGGCCCACGCGCATGCAGCCTGTCTGCTCGCAGTCACGCCGGCCGGCCCGCATCGCAGGCGTGGTAGAAGAGACCTGCACACGGGTTTATTACTCTTCGCACGTGATGTTTGCTTTCACGTCTCGATCGTCGCGACCACATTGTTCCCAAACTTGGGTCCAATGGTTGGATTTAGTCCAAATCTTGGCCGCGACTTTGGGTCCAACTCGGACTCCAAGTTTTGGGTCCGACTAGGCTCGGGCGCAGGAGCAGGCCAAAGAGACCACAATCAACCTGGAGGCCCGACTAAAGGAAGCAGGCCAAAAGAGACCACAATCAATCCTATTAGTCAGATCCCGTGGGATCTCGTCAGGAGCAGGCCGAAAGAGACCACAATCAGCCTGGAAGCAGTCGTGGGCCGGGTCTGGGCGCAGGAGCAGGCCAAAAGAGACCACAATCAACCTGGAGGCCCGACTAAAGGAAGCAGGCCAATAAAGACCACAATCAATCCTGTAGCCAGATCCCGTAGGATCTCGTCAGGAGCAGGCCAAAAGAGACCACAATCAACCTGGGAGCCGGCGTGTGCAGGCTTGGGCACAGGAGCAGGCCAAAAGAGACCACAATCAACCTGGAGGCCCGACTAAAGGAAGCAGGCCAAAAGAGACCACAATCAATCCTATAGTCAGATCCCGTGGGATCTCATCAGGAGCAGGCCAAAAGAGACCACAATCAACCTGGGAGACGGCGTGTGCCGGGCTTGGGCGCAGGAGCAGGCCAAAAGAGACCACTATCAACCTGGAGGCCCGACTAATGGAAGCAGGCCAAAAGAGACCACAATCAATCCTATTAGTCAGATCCCGTGGGATCCCCTCATCCAATCGCGTGTTCGACGCTGTTTCGAAATAAGGAGGGGGGAGAGGATTATTATTATAGCGGAATTTTTTCCCGCAAATTTGGCAGAGAGGTGGGTAGGTCCCTCCCCCCCCCCCCCAGAATCTGGTGGTGAGCCCACTCACATAGGGATGCGGACGCAGGTTCCGAGCTAGCGGACGATAGCGGACGCAGTTCCCGAGCTAGCGGACGATAGCGGACGCAGTTTCCGAGCTAGCGGACGATAGCGGACGCACTTCCCGAGCTAGCGGACGATAGCGGACGCAGTTTCCGAGCTAGCGGACGATAGCGGACGCAGTTCCCGAGCTAGCGGACGATAGCGGACGCAGTTTCCGAGCTAGCGGACGATAGCGGACGCAGTTCCCGAGCTAGCGGACGATAGCGGACGCAGTTTCCGAGCTAGCGGACGATAGCGGACGCAGTTCCCGAGCTAGCGGACGATAGCGGACGCATTTCCCGAGCTAGCGGACGATAGCGGACGCAGTTTCCGAGCTAGCGGACGATAGCGGACGCAGTTTCCGAGCTAGCGGACGATAGCGGACGCAGTTTCCGAGCTAGCGGACGATAGCGGACGCAGTTCCCGAGCTAGCGGACGATAGCGGACGCAGTTTCCGAGCTAGCGGACGATAGCGGACGCAGTTCCCGAGCTAGCGGACGATAGCGGACGCAGTTTCCGAGCTAGCGGACGATAGCGGACGCAGTTCCCGAGCTAGCGGACGATAGCGGACGCAGTTTCCGAGCTAGCGGACGATAGCGGACGCAGTTCCCGAGCTAGCGGACGATAGCGGACGCAGTTTCCGAGCTAGCGGACGATAGCGGACGCAGTTCCCGAGCTAGCGGACGATAGCGGACGCAGTTTCCGAGCTAGCGGACGATAGCGGACGCAGTTCCCGAGCTAGCGGACGATAGCGGACGCAGTTTCCGAGCTAGCGGACGATAGCGGACGCAGTTCCCGAGCTAGCGGACGATAGCGGACGCAGTTTCCGAGCTAGCGGACGATAGCGGACGCAGTTCCCGAGCTAGCGGACGATAGCGGACGCATTTCCGAGCTAGCGGACGATAGCGGACGCAATTTCCGAGCTAGCGGACGATAGCGGACGCAGTTTCCGAGCTAGCGGACGATAGCGGACGCAGTTTCCGAGCTAGCGGACGATAGCGGACGCAGTTTCCGAGCTAGCGGACGATAGCGGACGCAGTTTCCGAGCTAGCGGACGATAGCGGACGCACTTCCCGAGCTAGCGGACGATAGCGGACGCAGTTTCCGAGCTAGCGGACGATAGCGGACGCACTTCCCGAGCTAGCGGACGATAGCGGACGCAGTTTCCGAGCTAGCGGACGATAGCGGACGCAGTTTCCGAGCTAGCGGACGATAGCGGACGCAGTTCCCGAGCTAGCGGACGATAGCGGACGCAGTTCCCGAGCTAGCGGACGATAGCGGACGCAGTTCCCGAGCTAGCGGACGATAGCGGACGCACTTCCCGAGCTAGCGGACGATAGCGGACGCACTTCCCGAGCTAGCGGACGATAGCGGACGCAGTTTCCGAGCTAGCGGACGATAGCGGACGCGCTTCCCGAGCTAGCGGACGATAGCGGACGCAGTTTCCGAGCTAGCGGACGCTAGCGGACGCAGTTTTCGAGCTAGCGGACGATAGCGGACGCAGTTCCCGAGCTAGCGGACGATAGCGGACGCAGTTCCCGAGCTAGCGGACGATAGCGGACGCAGTTCTCTCAGTTTCACTGTGGGAATCGGACATCAAACCCAGAGCAGGACAACACAGTCAGTCTACCAGGAGGAGGGGGGTGTGTGCTACTCAAGAACCAAAACGACAATGTCTTCGCCGCTGCCTGTCACGGACTGTTGGAATTTTTTCGTTCCCAAGCTTGTGTGTGAGGCGTGGGAAGAGCGCTTCGGAGAGCCTGTCGCAGCGAGAAAGAAGATGAAGCCCCGTGACGTGGAACGCTTCCTCACATCTTCGTTCGGATCGTGCGGGGTCGAGAAGTTGGAGGAGACGCGAGGAGTTCTGGCCGCCCTTTTGCAGGTTGACGCGGCGGTACTGGCGCCGCTCGACTACGAGAAAGTAGCAGGGACCCTTTACCTTGCATACCTGGTGGAGGGTGAGGCTTTGACGCGGGCCTTTGCGTCGAGGGACGTGCAGCCGTCAGTGCCTCCGCCGAACGTTTCGTCTGCAGGGCACACTCCACCCCACCCACCGCCGCCCGGACAGCCGGCTCCGCAGATAGATCTGGGACAGTTGATGCAACAACAGCTTCAAATGCTGCAGGTCCAGCAGCAAATGATGCAGATGATCATGCATGGAGAGAAGGCGGCCCCGGCGGGAAACCCCGGGAAGGCTCCGGTTTATGTGGAAGACGCGTCGGACGTCCTTCAGTGGATCACCGTGCTGCGGACCGACCCGGAAGGGCTTGTGACGAATCTCCGGTTTCGATACGTCGCGGGCTGGCAGGACCGAGCCGGGGGCGCGGCGTTGGAGGATGCATTTGGGCGTCTCCGTGATTGGGTGATGGCGTCATCGTCGGCAGATGGTTGGGAGGAAAACCCCTTCCAGGTTGAGCTTGGGAACAAGCTGTTGCACGACGTCATGTACAAGCATGCATGGTGCAAAGATCGGGTACCGACCGGAGCCATCAAGCAGGCGGTCGAGGAGAAGTCGGACGACCGCGTCCACCGCGGGATCGCGCTGGCCAGGACTCGAACCGAACAGAGAAGGAAGTGGGACGCGACACCGAGGAAAGGTGGAAAGGGGTTCAAAGGCGGCGCCGGTAAAGGACGGAAAGGATACGGCGACACACGGGGAAACGTGGAGGCCGGGGAGAATTGACTGGCCTTCCCTCCGGTATCCAGCACCGCGCCAGTAACTTTCGGTTCTGTGGCCCACACCGCGTCACCCAGGCCTTCCCCAATAGTCAAGCCAGTAACCTTCCGCCCGGCAGCCCACACCTCACCAGCCAACAACGCGCCATTTGTTTCCCCAAGGCCCAAGTTCGCGTGGTATCAGAGGAAGGTGCCGCGCCAACTCCCGCAGCCTTCGCCAGCTTCCAAAACGCCAACCCCCGTTCTGTGCAAAGGAATCGCAATGCCTGTCGTCGAATCCGAAGGTCTCTCGCTAATCGGCAGAGCCGTGCTACAACACGTCAGCCAGAGAGCGATAGGCGGTGGCGTTACGAACCGTACGCGGGAGATGTCGACGTCGGCGGCGACCGCACAACATCTTCTTCAGGTGCTCGTAAGTCGCATGTGGGCGTCGTCAACATCGCAACAACGACAACTCCTTTGGGCGCGCCTAGCCCGATGGGCACACATCAACGGCCTGCCGATGAATCCGGACACAGCCTGCCTATTCGTCCTGGCCACAGGGGTGTCCCCCCAAGCCCAGCTGGCCTACACGAAGGCGCTGAGCGGGGCATTTCGCCACATAGGCATCATCAACCTTCCATTACTCAGCCTTGCTTCCGCCCTCCGAGCGACCGGGGCCGCTATCCCCGTGAACCAAGCACCGCCGGTGTCTCATCCGGTGGGCGCTCACGCAAAGGACGGACATTCGCCTCGCAGTATTCGTGGCATGGAAGACCGCATCTCGGTGGGCCGAGGTGGCGGACCTTTCGTCGGACCAGTTTCTTCTGGTGACGCCGACGGAAGTGATCATCGACTGGCACGCCACGCCGAAGGGTCGGAGAGCCAACCCATTCACTCCGTCGAAATGGGCGGTGATCCGAGGCGACCTGACGGACCAGATCGCGTCCATCTTCCGGGTTCTTGCTCCGTTCGACAAGCTGACATCAACGACAACAAGCAAACTCTCACACATGTGGGACTCCGTGCCGTACATGGCACCATTTTCGGGGCACAGCGTCAAGCGGGGCGCAGTGACCCATCTGTTTTGCCGTGTGGCGCACGGTGTTCCAATAGACGTCATGCTGATCTGCCGCTTGGCGAAGCACTCAACGAAGCAGGGTGTGCCGGACATGACAGTCCGCTACGGGGGGGACGGCATCCTCATGGCAAGGGCCCTACAGACGGGTCTTGTGACGGTCCATCTTTGAACGTTGCCCTTCAGTCTGTAAAGAAGGTTCACAGTATAACCCGACGCGCGCACTCCTCGCGTTTGCCAGCCTCTGCCGGTGAACGTGCCCTGCCTCTACATGTTGCACCGGTACCGCCCATGTCTGTCGCCATGTTGACGGCACGACTGAATCCTTCGTCTTTTGCGCGTTTCGAGCGCGTGTGGAAGATGACGTTTTACCCGGAGAGGAAGAGCAGTGCGTCCCTTCGCGGGATCCGGCCGTCATCGCTGCAGCACGCTCATGCAGAGCAGCTTGTCGCAAATGGAATAGCCGCTCGCGCCCCGTGTGCTGGGCCGCTTGAAACTGTGCCCTTCACAGTGGTGGAAGAGCGCCCTGGTGGCGCTCGTCAACGGTTCATCCTTTGGACGAAGGCTGCGAATGCTGCCATAAACGAGGCAGGGTATGAGGCTTCCGTACCACTGGGTCATGTTTCCGACTACCTAGGAATTGCCACTGAGGAATGTGGTAGCCAGCGTGATTTCCGGACGGGATTCTATCAGGTTGCGATACCTGATGATGCTGCGCACCTCTTCCGGTTCTGCGATGATCAGGGCAATTGGTACCAGTTGAGCCGACTCCCAATGGGCCATTCGGCGGCCCCCGAGATCATGCATACCTTGGCAGCGGCAGCAGCAGGCGATCCGGCCTACGTACGCCCGGAGTTTGCAGCCCGGGGGGTGTCGACACACGTGTGGATTGACAACATCCACTACTCAGGTGATGACGCTGCAGTACGGGAGGCTACGAACATCCTCGACGCAACGGCAAAGGCCGCGGACATTTCGTGGAAGGAGGCAGATTCGGTCACCTGCGAGACCGAATACACCTTCATTGGAGTGTCGTTCGTGCACACTGCTGGTACTGTTGCGCCGTCCAAACGCCTTCTTGAGAAAATAGCAGCAGCCCAGCTCGTTGATCCTACAGCTGGCGAACTCGAATCCCTTGGAGGCAGACTGCTCCATGCCAGTGCGATTGGGGGGGTTTTCCCGGGATCTTTCTGGTTTGGGCTGAAGTTCCTGCGCCGCATTACGAATCAGCTGAACCGAATGAACCGCGTTCCGGCCGACCGGGTGCGCGTGCCACCGTCTGTAAAGCGGGAACTCAGCGAATGGATCAAAGCCGTGCATTGTCGCCGGCAGGTTCCAAACCCACCAGGGATACCCTCGCATGCCGTGTTTGTCGATGCCTCTCTTACGGGGTGGGGCGGTGTGCTCTGTGACATGTTCACGTCCAAGCTAACTATTGTTGGTGGTGCCTGGAAGGGGGATGATGTGGGGCGCCACATAAATGAACTGGAGGCACGTGCTTTGCAAAACACACTCGAGGGGCTCCCTGTGACTGCCTCAAATGGTGAGATTCTCGTGTACGTGGACAACACCAGTGTGGCCGGCGTCGCCAGGAAAAAGATGTCGTTGGCATCACGGACGCTCAACGGGGCAGTGGTGGCAGCATTGACCCGCTTGCGGGAGATGAACATTACCGCGGGCTTTCGCTGGGTGCGGTCAGAACTAAATCCTGCCGACTTACCCTCGCGAATTTCACCATCACTCCTTTCGTCCGACGCGACCTTGCGACAAGCAGAACTCGCGGTGAGGAGCTTTTTCCTCAACGCATCACTGGCGTAGGGGCGGCGGGTGACCTCGACCTTTTAGGCCGAGGTAAAATACCCCAACGCTCCTGCAAGTCTTCCCTCGTTCCCTCTATCTTTCTCTTTCTATTCCAAACTATCTGACATGAAGCCCATTGTTCTCCATTGTTTCCCCCTTTTTTATCCCTGCTCGTAGCTGCTGATGAAAGATTCTCTCAGTTTCACTGTGGGAATCGGACATCAAACCCAGAGCAGGACAACACAGTCAGTCTACCAGGAGGAGGGGGGTGTGTGCTACTCAAGAACCAAAACGGGCGGCGGGTGACCTCGACCTTTTAGGCCGAGGTAAAATACCCCAACGCTCCTGCAAGTCTTCCCTCGTTCCCTCTATCTTTCTCTTTCTATTCCAAACTATCTGACATGAAGCCCATTGTTCTCCATTGTTTCCCCCTTTTTTATCCCTGCTCGTAGCTGCTGATGAAAGATTCCCGAGCTAGCGGACGATAGCGGACGCACTTCCCGAGCTAGCGGACGAACGGGAACTGCGTCCGCTATCGTCTGCTAGCTCGGAAACTGCGTCCGCTATCGTCCGCTAGCTCGGGAACTGCGTCCGCTATCGTCCGCTAGCTCGGAAACTGCGTCCGCTATCGTCCGCTAGCTCGGAAACTGCGTCCGCTATCGTCCGCTAGCTCGGAAACTGCGTCCGCTATCGTCCGCTAGCTCGGAAACTGCGTCCGCTATCGTCCGCTAGCTCGGGAACTGCGTCCGCTATCGTCCGCTAGCTCGGAAACTGCGTCCGCTATCGTCCGCTAGCTCGGAAACTGCGTCCGCTATCGTCCGCTAGCTCGGGAACTGCGTCCGCTATCGTCCGCTAGCTCGGAAACTGCGTCCGCTATCGTCCGCTAGCTCGGGAACTGCGTCCGCTATCGTCCGCTAGCTCGGAAACTGCGTCCGCTATCGTCCGCTAGCTCGGAAACTGCGTCCGCTATCGTCCGCTAGCTCGGAAACTGCGTCCGCTATCGTCCGCTAGCTCGGGAAGTGCGTCCGCTATCGTCCGCTAGCTCGGAAACTGCGTCCGCTATCGTCCGCTAGCTCGGAAACTGCGTCCGCTATCGTCCGCTAGCTCGGAAACTGCGTCCGCTATCGTCCGCTAGCTCGGAAACTGCGTCCGCTATCGTCCGCTAGCTCGGGAACTGCGTCCGCTATCGTCCGCTAGCTCGGAAACTGCGTCCGCTATCGTCCGCTAGCTCGGGAACTGCGTCCGCTATCGTCCGCTAGCTCGGAAACTGCGTCCGCTATCGTCCGCTAGCTCGGAAACTGCGTCCGCTATCGTCCGCTAGCTCGGAAACTGCGTCCGCTATCGTCCGCTAGCTCGGAAACTGCGTCCGCTATCGTCCGCTAGCTCGGAAACTGCGTCCGCTATCGTCCGCTAGCTCGGAAACTGCGTCCGCTATCGTCCGCTAGCTCGGAAACTGCGTCCGCTATCGTCCGCTAGCTCGGAAACTGCGTCCGCTATCGTCCGCTAGCTCGGAAACTGCGTCCGCTATCGTCCGCTAGCTCGGAAACTGCGTCCGCTATCGTCCGCTAGCTCGGGAAACTGCGTCCGCTATCGTCCGCTAGCTCGGGAACTGCGTCCGCTATCGTCCGCTAGCTCGGAAACTGCGTCCGCTATCGTCCGCTAGCTCGGAAACTGCGTCCGCTATCGTCCGCTAGCTCGGGAACTGCGTCCGCTATCGTCCGCTAGCTCGGAAACTGCGTCCGCTATCGTCCGCTAGCTCGGGAACTGCGTCCGCTATCGTCCGCTAGCTCGGAAACTGCGTCCGCTATCGTCCGCTAGCTCGGAAACTGCGTCCGCTATCGTCCGCTAGCTCGGGAAATGCGTCCGCTATCGTCCGCTAGCTCGGGAACTGCGTCCCCTATCGTCCGCTAGCTCGGAACTTGCACCAAGATTCTCTTGGTGCAAGTTTTCCGAAAATCTCTGAGTCGGTTTCCCAGGGGATTTGCCTGGAAAACAGAATTTTGGACTCAGGAATTCTTTGGGAAATGGATATGTACAAATTGCAAAAATATCGAGGATTAGGAAGTTTTTGGAAAGTGCGTCGAACATCGTGGCAGCTCGGCAGGTGCCGCCGCGAGTCATCAGGAGCCGGTATCGACGATGGTGCAGCTGTAATCCAGCGTATAGAGACGTTTTTCGGGCCTGGGGTGGGTAGGTCCCCCCCCCCCCCCCCCATTTTCGTGGGAAAAAAGTCCGCTATAGTAAAAATCCTCTCCCCCGAGGTCAGTTCCGGAAAGCGACAGTTCCGAAATGAACCAAACTAGGTAAGGAAAGATTCAGCGTTCCTGTTTGGTAAATTTCGTTCCCTGCCGGGGCTTTGCACGAAATTCGCTGACATTAAACTACCAGAATCTGCACCAGTCTATTAAGTGCCCAATGTGTTACAAATTTTGCGGAACATGTACTTGATGCATAACAAGTTCAAACTACTACTACTACTACGCTCACGATTTCCAAATTCCGTCACGGCGGGGAAGCGAGGCGCCGCCACTTTGCACCGTCCGGTGCTCTGATACACTTCGCAAATACAACACATCACAACCCCCCAAATCAACAAAACCCCAAGACCCACACCGTAAGCGCCCGAATCAAACCACCATGGCATAAAAGGAAAATGCCGTTCGTGAAGGTCAAAGTGGTCGTTGACGAGGCGATGCGGACTCCGCAGAATGGACGTAAACTGGATGACGCGCAATGACAAATGTTTGAACAAGGGATTAGACGTGGAGGTGCAGCGGAAGCGAGATGCCGCCACTTTGCACCGCCCGGTGCACTACAGCTCGCAAACCCGACCCGCAACACATCACAAAAACGACCCGAATCAACAAAACCGTACGAGCCCGAAAAAAAAAGAGAAAATGCCGTTCGCGGTTCCAATCCAGTTATTGGGTGGTTGACGGCGGCGCATCCGCAGCAGCAGCGAAGTCAACCACCGCCACCGTCCACGCGCGGGCGGGGATGAACACGAAACCTTCCGAACCACGGAGAAGAAGAAGAAGGCAGAGGAGAACCGGGTAGTGAAGCAACGAACCCCGCGGGGTATCGGCACCAGTCTGTCGTGAGCGTGCCACACCCTGGCAAAGACAAGCACATTTGGCCAGGCGTGCAGGAGATTACTTGCGCACGTGCCAGGCAAGCGCCGGCAGCACAGGTCGCAAGTGCCAGCGAGGTAGCCGCATGGGAACCCCAGTCCCAAACAGGGAAACTCCCCGAAACTCCCCGAAACTTGGGTCAGGATCAGGTGGTATTAATACGAAACGTGTAAATGTTTCTTAGCTTTGTTATCGGGGTCAACACTCTAGAACGGAAGGATGAGCTTACGTGGACCGCTTGTGTGCAAACGTTGTCGATGAAATAATACTGGGGAATGTTAGAAAACAAGTCATCCAGGATTTCCTCGGGGAACAGGAGTTCATGATGAGCGTTCAGAAAATGCTGCGCTGAAATGACGGTTTCCGTTTCGTATAGCTGGATGTTTTCTTCATCCTTGTTGCCAACTGGGAACCGGTCGCGGTTTGCGACGTTAACCGCCGAGTGCGTGCTCGCGTAATATCTATGCGATTTATAGCAGAAGCATACGCCGAGCTGACCCATCGATGCATCAGTGTATATGATGATCGGAGTCCTTGGAGTCGACAGTAGACTTGCGTCTATCTGACGATGGAAGCGGGAATGGCACAGGGCTTCCTTCCACCACCTCAGCGCGTCTCGCAGACGTGCACCCAACTTTGCGACGTTCACCTTCGAATACTGTCGTGTTCGAATAGGGTGAACGAATGCCCGGCCGATCGAACCACTCATACTCTGTTGGACAAAACCGAGTTGTCCAACAAGTTTCGCGGCCTGCGATGAGGAGAGACTATCCTCATCGAGAATGGCGTCGATGGCACCCCGCAACTTACTTGCTCTCTCCTCTGTTATTGAAAGCGAGAAGACGGAGCTCGAAACGTCAACAAGTACGCCTAGGTACGGAAGAACCTGTCCCGTACGCTTTTTCGCATCTTTGAATATCAGACCGATGATATTCGAGAAGAAGAACTGGAAGTCCTCGGCCATCCCTTCGATGTCGTCCGCACGCGCTAGCATGTGGAAGTCGTCGAAGTAACCGGCGGCCGGGATGCCCATGATCCGGCGCGCGGCCGCTGTGACGAATCTAGACAAACAGTTGTAGTCTAACACAGCCGACTCAGTGCCGAAGCACAGAACGTTACTTAGGTAACACTCGAGTTCTTGTGTGGTAGCGTTGAGCGCTACTACAACTGCGTACCGTTGTTGGGTCGAGTCTGCGATCAAGGACTTGTACGCGTCCGATTGATCAAGGACCGCTTGCGACAGGTGTTCCACCCCGTGTTCTATCATCGACGCGGCTGTGGCTATTGCGTTGTCGATGCCGAGCAGGGAGATCGGTGTGTGGACGCGGGTGACTTTGTTGGTCGCCCGACCGTTGTCGCAGCCACGATGTTTCTCGCCTTGGACGACGATAAACCTCCGGATTGGGATAAAATGGTCCACCGGGAGATCGTGGACGGTATAGGGCCCCTGCAGCCACCCTTTTTCCACTTCAATTTGCAGCTGATCTGCTATCTCCTTCCAATTTCCGTCGCGGATGCACTGGCGGCGTAGGGACCGGAGGAGAGGGTGCTGCTTGTGAATCAAGGCGGCTTTCGTCTCGATGAACTCCTTCTTCGCGCTGCGGCTGAGCGGACGAACGTCGAATACTCCTTCCTCTCGCAGATCATCGACAACCGGGAACCCAAAGCCGAGACGGTGCACGAACTCATTCTTGACGCCGTTCGTTGCGGCGCCCATGGCGTGCAGAATCTCTTCGACCACAGGAACGTTGATTCTTTCTGCGATGGCGCGGGCGGGGTGATGCTCGTCGTAGTACTCTCCGAACGAGTTGTCGTTCCTCAGTGTTTTGGCCCTGTCTGCCCAGTAGATGAGGCGGCATTGGCGAAAAGCACTGTTCTGTGCCGTAGGTTTTCCCGCGTACGTCTGCACACACTTCAGGAGGTCCGGTTCCATGTCCCTTTCGCTGTATTGCGTCGTCCTGATCTGCGATGTTAGCAGGACGTGCTCTGCCATCGATGTCGCGCGATACGAATAAAAGAGTCCACGTTGCTTCCGAAAGGGTTGATGGTCGTTTATACCCTTAAATTGTTGTGGTTGTTCGTTGTGTTGTACCGGTTGCGGCGGCGTACATCTCAACCACAGTTTGTGACGAGAATCGGCAGGTGGTTCGGAGGATGTCCATAGTGCGGGATGGTATAAGATGGGAGTTTCGTGGACTCCTGTCGATGTTGAAATTGTTGATGGAACGGGGTCGCTTGAACCAAGTAGTCAGCGTGGTGGTCCACTTCCTTTGCTCACCGGGTGAGGCTTCGCACCTTTCATGCCACGTGTGTCCTTATGGGGGTGCGGCTTGTTCCCTTGGTACGGTGTGAAGCGGTTGTCCGACCGCGATGAGCCCGGCATAGCGGCTTTCGCGCTTTTCGCCCGCTCCTTCTCCTTCGCCACAATCTCACGCTTCTGGTCGATGCTAGCCTTGCAAGTCTTTGCTAGCTCAGTATCGACAGTAGCGATCGCAGTGATCGTATCCGAGACAGGAATGTCTCGAGACCCTTCATGTGCGCGCTTAAACGTCTGCGCTTCGTACTTGGCGCCGGCGTGGTAGCACCCTTTTGTACAGAGGTGTGACGCCACCAGCGGAAGCATCCCAACCACGTGCACCATCAGGCGTAGGTGCTCCTTCGCAGGAACTGCTTCGCACACCAGTAATCCGATGACGTGTCGTATCCGGAGGAGCACGTGCAGCGTAGCGGGGAGCTGCTCAGATTCCAGTCGCGCCGACACCTGGAGCAGTATGCTCTTGTGGGCCGTGTCCGCGGCCTCGCCGAGATGACCCTTTGCCACCTCCAGGACCTCGTCCGACACCTTCGTTCTAGCCGGCGCGTGTGCAATCGCGTGGGCTTCTGTCGAAGGGAACAGCGGAGACTTCTGCGGCGAGAGTTCCAGCGGAAGGCGAATCCCATCCTCCATCTGCAGGAGGATAGCCCGGACGAGGGCGGTGTCGGGTCTCAAGACCGCCGGCAAGTCCGTCAAGTTTAGGGCCTGGAGGCGGCTCTCTACGTTGACGGTGCGGTGTGGTCCGTCTTTTTTCGCCGTCGTGCGCTGTGCCTTCAGGCTGATGGCGAACATTTTGATGTCGCCGACGATGGTGCGGTCCATGCCGCCTTCCAGCAGGTTTCCAACGGGAACGTCCATCCGCGCCATCGCTTCGACGTCTGCAGCGCTCCATTTGGATAGCTCTGCGTGCGTCGCTTTGACGTGTTCAGCGGTGGGGGCAGCGTTGTTCTCCCGGACCGCCGACAACTCCAGGCAAATTATCGCTTGTGAAGCCCTTGTCCTGTCGTCTCTGTCAGCCTCTGGCGTTCGTACGAAAGCGTCGTACAGGCCGGATGCCTCGTCTGTCACTCCCGCTGTAACTTCCGCAGGCAGCTGATGTTTCGCGATGGCTGCCGCCCTGATCGCAGCCTTGCATGACACTACGAAGTTCACGGGGTCCATGTTGTGAAAATTGGAGATATTGTGGGGGTTACCTGCCGGTGCCGGGTTGAGATGTGACGTAATCCCCAAAGGATAGGCCTCTCCCCCCGGACTCCGCGTGAGGACTGAATATTCCGAAGTACGCGGATGCGTCCCGAGAGACTGCATGCGAAACGCTGCGTAGCTGCGCCGAAGGCTGCGTAGCTGCCCCGAAAGGCTGTGATGCGGCGCCCCGAAAGGCTGCATGGCTGCTCAAAAAGGCTGCGAAGCTGCCCCGAAAGGCTGCGTAACTGCCCCAAAAGGCTGCGAATCGGCCCCGAAAGGCTGCTGGCTGCCCCGAAAGGCTGCGAATCGGCCCCGAAAGGCTGCATGGCTGCCCCGAAAGGCTGCGTAGCTGCCCCGAAAGGCTGCGTAGCTGCCCCGAAAGGCTGCGAAGCGGCCCCGAAAGGCTGCGTAGCTGCCCCGAAAGGCTGCATGGCTGCCCCGAAAGGCTGCGAAGCGGCCCCGAAAGGCTGCGAAGCTGCCCCGAAAGGCTGCATGGCTGCCCCGAAAGGCTGCGAAGCTGCCCCGAAAGGCTGCGAAGCTGCCCCGAAAGGCTGCGAAGCGGCCCCGAAAGGCTGCGAAGCTGCCCCGAAAGGCTGCGTAGCTGCCCCGAAAGGCTGCGAAGCTGCCCCGAAAGGCTGCATGGCTGCCCCGAAAGGCTGCGAAGCGGCCCCGAAAGGCTGCGTAGCTGCCCCGAAAGGCTGCGAAGCTGCCCCGAAAGGCTGCGAAGCTGCCCCGAAAGGCTGCGTAGCTGCCCCGAAAGGCTGCGAAGCGGCCCCGAAAGGCTGCGAAGCGGCCCCGAAAGGCTGCGAAGCTGCCCCGAAAGGCTGCGAAGCTGCCCCGAAAGGCTGCGAAGCTGCCCCGAAAGGCTTCGTAGCTGCCCCGAAAAGGCTGCGTAGCAGCCCCGAAAGGCTGCGAAGCGGCCCCGAAAGGCTGCATGGCCCCGAAAGGCTGCGAAGCTGCCCCGAAAGGCTGGCGGCCCCGAAAGGCTGTGATGCGGCCCCAAAAGGCTGCGTGGCTGCCCCGAAAGGCCCCGAAAGGTTGTGTAGCTGCCCCGAAAGGCTGCGAAGCGGCCCCGAAAGGCTCTGAAGCGGCCCCGAAAGGCTGCGTAGCTGCCCCGTAAGGCTGCGAAGCGGCCCCGAAAGGCTGCGTTGCTGCCCCGAAAGGCTGCGTTGCTGCCCCGAAAGGCTGCGTTGCTGCCCCGAAAGGCTGCGAAGCGGCCCCGAAAGGCTGCGAAGCTGCCCCGAAAGGCTGCGAAGCTGCCCCGAAAGGCTGCGTAGCTGCCCCGAAAGGCTGCGAAGCTGCCCCGAAAGGCTGCATGGCTGCCCCGAAAGGCTGCGAAGCGGCCCCGAAAGGCTGCGTAGCTGCCCCGAAAGGCTGCGAAGCTGCCCCGAAAGGCTGCGAAGCTGCCCCGAAAGGCTGCGTAGCTGCCCCGAAAGGCTGCGAAGCGGCCCCGAAAGGCTGCGAAGCGGCCCCGAAAGGCTGCGAAGCTGCCCCGAAAGGCTGCGAAGCTGCCCCGAAAGGCTGCGAAGCTGCCCCGAAAGGCTTCGTAGCTGCCCCGAAAAGGCTGCGTAGCAGCCCCGAAAGGCTGCGAAGCGGCCCCGAAAGGCTGCATGGCCCCGAAAGGCTGCGAAGCTGCCCCGAAAGGCTGGCGGCCCCGAAAGGCTGTGATGCGGCCCCAAAAGGCTGCGTGGCTGCCCCGAAAGGCCCCGAAAGGTTGTGTAGCTGCCCCGAAAGGCTGCGAAGCGGCCCCGAAAGGCTCTGAAGCGGCCCCGAAAGGCTGCGTAGCTGCCCCGTAAGGCTGCGAAGCGGCCCCGAAAGGCTGCGTTGCTGCCCCGAAAGGCTGCGTTGCTGCCCCGAAAGGCTGCGTTGCTGCCCCGAAAGGCTGCGTAGCTGCCCCGTAAGGCTGCGAAGCGGCCCCGAAAGGCTGCGTTGCTGCCCCGAAAGGCTGCGTTGCTGCCCCGAAAGGCTGTGTGTTGGCTACTCGAAATGGCTTCGAAAAGCTGTGCAATGATCGAAGGTAACCCCGCAAGTTTCTTCCTCGCGAATGGCGAATAGCCTCAACAACCATCGGAAACCTTTGTACTTACGTACGCTTCTTCTTTGGAAGAAGGCTCCGAGGCGGTCGTAGAGGTTGACTAGACGCTAACAAAACATGCCAATCCCTGTCACGCAGTGTCATTGGGATTGACTCTTCCTACTTTTTTGGCCAAAGTGTTTCGTACTAAAAACATGGGGTCTGACGTACTTAGTGAAATTTGGAAACTGTTGAAACCCCATGATGATCCCCCATTTTTGTTCCCGAAAATCTTGGTTTTATCGAGCCTTTGAGCAGGAAAAACGTATCGCGGTCAGAGTATTAGCGACAAGAGCGTTCTGGCACTTGTTGTGCATGAAGACGACAGGCGTGGGCGGGCTCTGGGAGGCAGTCTGTGAATTGCAGCGCCGCAACAAGGAGTGGTAACCGCAGCTCCAATCGTCTTGTTGACATCCTCGAGCGTCCGTCTCTATGAACCAAGAGTCGGTGTCGGCGGAAAAGACCGTTGCAAAGCGGCTGACTATCTTGCTTCCGCAAAAGTCAGAAAGCGAGCAAGATACAACGCATCTTCGGAGCATCCAGTGCCAACCACGAGTTCCTGACACGCTAGTGTTCACGAAGGTGTTCCTTAGGCGGGCACGCGTCAGTGATGACAGGGTAAGCGGGTCGTATGGAACGGCAGCGCAAACAAAGGCGGAGTTGCCCTTCCATCACCAGGTGATTGCCATCCAGCTTCTTCTCGTGCTCGCCAGCCCCAAGACTAGCATGAACCGCATCCACCTCCACAGCAACGCATTCATCGTTTGCCAGTTCTTCAAGCTGTTGGTCAAAATCAGCGAAGTCAGAACGTTGATGCAATCTGCGCATTCACTCAGTACGAGACATTCGTTGAAGTTGCGAAGGAGTTCGGCGAGAACGTTGTCCCCGCAACCGGTCTGGGGCAGTGTTGGGGGTGGCTCTCGGAGCTGGAGCCAGCTCCCGGCTCTTGGGAGCCAGCTCGGGAGCTGGAAAGAGCCAGCAGGCACAATAAAAAGCCATCTCAAAATTCCGGGCGAGTTTCGTGGTGACCGGGTTGAATGACGCAAATTTACTGGAAGAGAAAGTTTCCGATCCAACAGGAGATGAAGCCGACCAAGGTTTCGTTGAAGACAGCCCCCAGGCAGTGTTGGCGGTGGCTCCCAGCTCTTGGGAGCTGGTTCTTCTGGCTCTTTGGGAGCTGGGTTTCTGGTGAAAATTTTGCACGTGCGTGCAGAAGACCTTTTTTTGACGATTTTTAGCTCGCGATAAGCTCCGATGAAGAGAACCGTGAAGAATGGACCCGGGGACCAAGAAGTATGTGCGTGGTTCGCGGGTCTTTACAAGATGCAGGGCACCGGACATGGAAACCACCAGGTTTGTGACGGGAAGGACGGGAATCGATCCCCTGGGTGGTGCCGTTTTTTTTCGCTGTCCACGGAGCAGACCTTTTTCAACGACTTTTGCTCGCGATCAGCTCCGATGAAGAGAACCGCGAAAATTAGATCAGAAAGTACGTGCGTGGTTCGCGGGTCTTTGTGCTATACTGGGCACCGGGCGTGGAAACCACCAGGTGTGTGTTGAGAAGGGCGGGAATCGATCCCCTGAATGGTGGCATTTTCCCGCTGGTCCACGTAGCAGATCTTTTTCGGCCATTTTTTGCTCGTGATCAGCTCCGATGAAGAGATCCGCAAAAAATAGACCCAGATATCCAAAAGAATGTGCAAAGGGTTTCTCGCATTTTGGGGGAATTGTCGAATCTGCTTCGATGGGGTGAAGGGCTGACACGGGCGAAGAAATCAGTGCATATTTCTTTTGGTGAATTTCCCTTATATCCCACCACTTCAAATTTTGTCCCCTTATATCCCAATGGGACAACAAATTTTGTTCCCTTATTTCCCAATGGGATTACCTTGGGCAAGGCAATCCCATTGGGATATAAGGGAACAAAATTTGTTGGTTGGGATATAAGGGAACAAAATTTGTTGTCCCATTGGGATATAAGGGAACAAAATTTGTGGTCATGACGATTTTTGGGGGACCCCTTTAAGAATTTTTCCCGGGGGTCGGGGTGACGACGTTTGGTGCCGTTGAAACAAAAAAAAATCCAAATCTGAGGCTGCGTTTACCTCCAAAATGAGGTTTCAATTTCTCAAATTTCACTGCCACTTCGGCCCTTGTGGTCATGGCCAGAGGAAGAGGAAGCAACCGTCGTAACAAGATTGGCAGCGGGACCAGCACCAGCAATTTCAATTCTGGAAGCAGTCAGCACATGTTTAGCACTGCCCTACTTCGCATCCGGTTGCGCTGCAGCTTCTTGCATGTTTGCGTGTTTTACGGTACGGATAAATTGGCCGATTTTTCCCATCTGCATGAGCCCCGCGTGCTCCCGTATCCTTTTTTACACTCTGCTCAACGACGCCTTTTCTTTTCGGGAGGGCAAAGAGGGAAGGGAGGGGTAATATTGCATCGTCCTGCGTAAGTCATCTGCACCATGATCGACGGAATTCGCTCTCTAAGTACGGAGTCAAGTCTCGTCTGTATACGCGATGCGGTTTACCGAAGCCATCGAGCGCCACGGCCAGGGATGGATACGTTTACTCGCTGATCGATGCTACGGCAGTTCCGCAAACCCACTATGCAGCCTGAGTTCAGCCCCGCGCATCTACGCTCACAAGGCAACCCATGATCACTTCGGTGTGAGGGATCAGTCCTGACCGAGCCTAATGCCTGCCGGGCGCCTGCTCCGTTGCGGTGTTTGCTTTTCTGACCAATGCGTTCCACGTCTGAAGGGTCCTTGCGTTAAGTTCGCGCCTTCTGTGGGTATACAGACTTGATCACGACTTTTGGAAACGAAGCTTACTCTTGAGATCCGGTGTGGAGGGCCATTGTTACCTGACAAAACCCACTCATGCAGCCTGAGTTCAGCCCCGCGCATCTACGCTCACAAGGCAACCCGTGATCACTTCGGTGTGAGGGATCAGTCCTGACCGAGCCTATTGCCTGCCGGGCGCCTGCTCCGTTGCGGTGTTTTGAAAACTTGGTAACTTTGTGCTCAGCGGTCCTACGAATCATGTTCCACGTCCTGTGATTCGTACTTTCAAACTTAATCCATGAATCATGTTCTACCTCCTGTGATTCGTGTGGACTGTTAACAACCTTGTACCTTCGTACAGCAGGACAGGTTCTGCATCTGTTCATTGGGTAACTAATTTTGTTCCCGTTTTTCCCATTGAAAGAAACCAAGGACCTAGAAGACCCACCCTTCCTGTTGATCTTGCAGCACCAACCGCCAGGGCTTGGTCTGGTCAGTCCAGGCTGGTCGGACTCTGGGTCAGCCGGACTAGACTGGTCAGGCTCCAGCCTCCAGCCTCCAGCCTGCCAGGCTTGTCGGACTGTCGGGTCTGTCCAGGCTGTCCGGGCTGTCTGGTCAGACCGGGCTGGTCGGACTGACTGGTCTGGTCAGGCTGTCCAGACTGTCTGGTTTGTCCAGGCTGGTCGGACTGTCTGGTCAGTCCAGGCTGTCTGGTCAGTCCGGGCTGGTCGGACTGACCGGTCTGGTCAAGCTGTCCAGGCTGTGGTCTGTCCAGGCTGTCTGGTCAGTCCGGGCTGGTCGGACGGACCGGTCTGGTCAGGCTGTCCAGGCTGTCCAGGCTGTCCAGGGTGTCCAGGGTGTCCAGGCTGTCTGGTCTGTCCAGGCTGGTCGGACTGACTGGTCTGGCCAGGTTCTGTGGTCAACTAATTTTGTTCCCTTATATCCCAATGGGACAACAAATTTTGTTCCCTTATATCCCAACCAACAAATTTTGTTCCCTTATATCCCAGTGGGATTGCCTTGCCCAAGGCAATCCCATTGGGATATAAGGGAACAAAATTTCAAGTGTTGGGATATAAGGGAATTACACCATTTCTTTTTTGACGGGTTCAAATTTTCTGTCAATTTTCCTGCGTCCTTTTTTTACTATCGAGCCCCAGTTTACTCCAAGTACAAAACCCCTCAAACCCCCTATGGAAGTGCAGTTTTTAATACGAAACGTGTTCATGTTTCATAGCTTCAGGTCCGGGGTGTTTCTTAATTAGCACGTTTCGTATTAAAACCGTTTCGTACTAAACACGTTTCATATTAAACCCGCATACGGTATGTCGTATTCACGCACTTTCCAAAACACAGTTACATTCTGACTGTGACTCAACGTTAACCAACGCATTTCATCAGGGAAAAGAGGAGAAACGGGCGATGGGCACTCTCGAATTGAACTGGCTTTTCACGCCGAAGCTGTTGCTGTTTTGGTTTTGTATGCTGCAGACGCTGAACTATGTTGAGCGTGGGGCCCTTGCTAGCTCATCGGTATCGGGATTGTACAAGGATAAGGTGTGCGCTGACAAGTGTAGCGACAAGGAGTCCCGGGGTTGTCGCGATCTTTGCGGGTTTACGGGAGTGCAGGGAGAATTTGATCTTACAAACGCACAAATGGGCTTGCTTTCATCCCTGTTCACTGTCGGCCTTACTATTGCTTCACCGGCTAGCGCGCATGCGGTGAGACTTTACCATCCCTTTCTGGTGATCGGCGTTGGCCAATTTGTTTTCTCCTGCGGACTGCTGGGAGCCGGCTTCGCACCGAATTTCGAGACTCTACTAGCATGCCGGACATTACTGGGCTTTTCCGAACCAAGCTTCATTGTTGTAGCACCTGCAATGATCGATGCTATCGCGCCGTCGGGCTCGCGGGCACTGTGGCTTGCCGTCTTTTACGTTTGTGTCTCACTCGGCTCTGGTTTTGGCCTCGTGCTTGGCTTTGCGGTGCAGGACATCGATTGGAGGTGGTCTTTCCGAATACAAGCGATGTTGAACTTTCCGCTAGCGAGTTTATTTCTCGTGTCGCGTCCCAACGGGACAGCGTGGGAGGCTCTGCAGGACAAGGTTTCACCCGACCCGACAGAGAGGACTCTGTTGGAGATGAAGAGCGAAGCGAACCCGGAGTACTCCAACAGCAAGGAAGCTCATGTATCTGGGCGGCCGTCGTACAGAACCCTTTGTTCAGATATAAAGCAGCTTGTTCGCAACCCGAAATACGTAGCCTTAGTAGTGGGTTTCAGCTGCATGATGGCGGTAGCCGGTGGGACACTGTACTGGATCCCGAAGGCTGCCCAGCAACTGTTCAGTCTCGATGAAGCCGACCTTTACTTTGGGGCCATAGCCTGCTTCTGTGGGGTGCTTGGCACGCTCGGCAGCGGAGCCGCACTTGATCGGCTGGGCGCCAATTTCATCACGGCGT